>DWDX01000114.1:0-38396 GCA_018245675.1 Agara michaeli | reverse complement strand
AATATTCACTTTTCTCTACAACTTTTGACACCAGAATGCTCATCTCTTGTTTTACACTCTTTTTCTTCTGATCAAAATAACGTCCCGCATTAATGTCCAGCCAGTCTTCTCAGGTGGCCAGTATTCTTCAGCAAATATAAAAATATAAACGTAACACTTACGTGCAACCTTTATAGAGTAGAATAAAGAGACTGCTCTGTATTTGGAGTGCGACAATAAAACTTACGATTTCGTATTTGTAATAAAATTTGTTAAGTTTCTATTGTACAAGTCGTCAGATCTACATAATTAGCCATACAAAACGGAGACTGGCATAATTTTAAATCATCTACGATGGCATTTCGCGGACAAAAAAAGAACTAGCTTCAAAGCATATTCAACGATTACAATCTGTAAGCGAGGAAGACAGCTGTTCTGTTTTTTGATCACCAGATTAAAAACTCCACAGTTGAAGATTTCAGAGAAGAGATGTCATTATAATGGTTTTGTCGTCTTTGATCTGTTCACAAAAATTATAACCAGTTATTTGGATCGATAGGCCTACTGCTTATCGTGGTTCATTGAAACCTTAATGTCTCATTAGTGAGTCTTCTCTCTATAAATAAAAGTGGCTCGGCAAATATCATCTACCACGTTACCCCGGGTTTCGAAGGCAGGATTATTGACTAATAAGTTTGCTGGATAATTTTACAACCTGATGGGATTCAATTGGCATCATGTTTATCTGAACCTTATGGGTACTTAGAACTAATTATTATAGGTAAGAATAGACATACTAAATTGGTGTTGTACGAGTAGATAAAGCATAGATAATACGGGTCCCTTGATATGATGTTGCCAGGTTTGGTTAAGAGGTGACAGAGCTTTCAGCATGAAAGTGGTGCTGACTTATATCGCACAATAAATAAAATAGTCAGTTATATCTTTATAATTGAAAGGCCTTGACATGTTCCAACAAACATTAGTGAGAGCGCTAACGAAAAAAAATGCTTTTGAAGCAAACGCCACTATTATGATCTGTAAGCGAGATTCCTCGTCAGCTGCTCTTGTGATTAACTAAGAAACGGAAAGTCAAAGGTATAAGAGTGCAAATGTCGAATTCCATTTAAATGACTATAGAAACAATTTTAATACTTATACAACAAAACTTAAATGCATTACAAAATTGTTATCCGTAGTATTTCTGATAGAACGGTGTGAAGTTATTGGAAAAGTAAAAATGTAAATCTAATAAATGCAAAGTATGGTAAGGAAAGACAGAAAAATAAAGGTATAAATAAAATCACCGCTCACCTTCATATTGTATTCCTGAGAGTTACTATTTAACTTGCAAACTTACGGTTGTGTGTGGAGTTCACGTGATATTTTAGTTCGCGGTTTCACTCTAAAGTAATTCGATGGTTGTGTTGAAAGCTGCACAGTTGCAATTTAAATTCTGTTTATTGGAACGTAAAGTAAACGTCAGAACGTGCACACTGAAAAATTGTGTGAACATTCTGACAAAACACTTCAGACACCTTTTTCCATTTACTGGCGCTGAAAATGTATAAGTGTCGAGAGAGATTTCAGTAGGTATATAATAATACTGATTTTATATTATTGATAAAGGACTCTCCTATACACGGTCAAATCATAATGAGCTCGGTACATGATCCATATTCAATCCACTTCTTCGTACGGTTTCATTGTTGACTTTTTTTAGGCCGATCCAAATTTCATATTGCATAGAAATATAGCGTACCTTAATAAAATGTAAGCTGGCATATCGAATTTCGGATACGATATAAGAGCCCTTATAAAGGAAATAAAAAACTGTCTAAGGAGGGCAATTTTATTCTGCAGAAATTTCCTACGTGTATGTTACCATTAGCTACATCCGTTCGCCAATAATACATATAATTATTTTATTGAATTTAAGATGGAATATAACTCCGATACTGTAAACCACATCAAAGGGTTTGAATTAGTATGAGGGAGCACGCTTGTGGGATAATAGAGTGGTGTTAGTTGCCGACTAGTGCACCTTAGGGGCTAATTTTGCTTGGCAAGTAATGATTATGAGGCTGGCTCGGGCCACAATATGCAAATGGTTTTTGCCTTCAGCAACCCGTAGACGTGAACTGACCGCTTCTGTGCAATATTCTCTTGCAAATTGCATGTTATTCGGCAAACCGTGTTTTAAAATGAAACTTGTTTAATGCGTAAAATGAAACAAGATAGATCTCAAAGGATTTTTTTATTCAAAGTCAATATTTTACATTTGCACTAGGTTAATAAATTGTTCATTGATGTGATAATAAACCAATAACTTGTATTAATCCATCGTTTATGTTTTGCAAAACACACGCAATTGATTAGATATTTGTTTCATACCATAAAATCATACCTTATACGGGGGACTACCTCGTTTATTGTGAGTCGTAGAATTTCGTGTTTTACGATATCCTATAAGCAAACATGTGGACATCGATCATATGTCCATGGGGGTTAAGGATCCTCGATAGAAAAGGTCTCTTTTTGAATGACATTGCCTTTGGTTGTACATGTTATTCTAAATTGTAACTTATTGTATGACATGAATAAGCTTTAATATGTATTTGTTTACCACAAACTTATATGCATACCGTATAGGGTTCGAGGCATCATTGCTCACACTAGAAAGAAATCTATATAGTGGGAATCTACAAGTAAAATTTCATTGAAAATTTTACTGTTTTAGATTAACATACTGAGTTTAGGTATATTAATGTTACATATGTATAAGTGTTTCTTTGTTTTACA
Source organism: Agara michaeli (assembly GCA_018245675.1). Classification (NCBI taxonomy): domain Eukaryota; kingdom Metazoa; phylum Arthropoda; class Insecta; order Lepidoptera; family Hesperiidae; genus Agara; species Agara michaeli. The sequence goes on along the minus strand of DWDX01000114.1, from coordinate 35,615 downwards.
CTATGAACTAAGAGCAGTAAATCAGTTTTAAAAAGTCAGCCGTACTGTGTATGTTTTAGAAATAATTTAAAACATCTTTATATCGTATACAAATCTTTTGTTATTTTTATTTGCACCTCGTATAGTCGTTTAAAATAAAGGGAACAGATTCCTAAACAATTGCATGTTTATGTTATGCTTATCTCCCTACCTATTTAGATTAACTGTGAAAACTTCATATCGCCGATTACGCCTTTGTTAAACGCTTCACTGGCAACTTACAAAGGAGTGACAAATAATTCGTTTATGTCCCTCTAGGGTGCTTGTTTTACCACTGCCAAGTAGCTACAGTGTTCTTAGTCTTAGTCTCATAGTTTAAAATACTGCCCTCGTGGTCATGCGATTAGAGGCTCCGGCTGCAAAACCGGAGTTCGTGGGTTCCTCCTCCATCCTCCATTCTGGACAAACCTTTGTGTGATGAACACATTTGTTTGTTCTGTGTCTGGGTGTATTAAAGGTATCCATATACGTTTTATATGTATATATGTAACTATGTTTATCAGTTGTCCGTTTAGCATAATACAGGCTTTTAGTTGCCTAATTTGGAATCAGATAGCAGCGTGCGGACTTTTTCCAATTATTTTTATTATTATTAAATTGTGAAACTTGTTACTACACATTTTCCACATCTAAGGATCTTCAGGTATACATGTGACCTTTTTGTAGTGCAATTGTCTAAGTTGCTAGACAAATATGATGTCTGGCAGTCGAACAATATTTTATTTCGTGAAATATAATTCATTTAGTACTTATTCGTTCCGTATACAACAATGTCTTTGCGAGATGCGAAGATCGTTCGATGTTCATCAAGTCCTTAAATGTACAGCAATGCTTTGTTCTGCTATCGCTTTTGTAATTAATGACGACAATTAAATTCTGTAGAGGATTTTCGTGTTACCAAACAGTGAGGCTATTTTCTTATTTTCATGAAAAAACAGTAAGATATTTTTCATACAGCCATAAAATATAACCCTACGGACTGAATCAAAACTAGTCTCTCTAGGTTACACGAAATGTCTAAATACTCGGACAGATCATTCATTAGGCAAATCATGATTTATCCATATCGACGATTTGGTATTGTAAACATGATTCTATCAACTATTAATGTTATTCATAGTACGAAATAGTAAGTTCAAACTTCGTCTACCCTGCAGATTTGGCCTCTATACTTTTCTCGAATTCTAATCCATTTCACGTAGATAACAATACGAAAAATGCAATTCTACTTTGTAAAAAAAATAGAGTTTTGACCAATATTTGCTGTTTTGATTTTTCATTCTTTTACGCAGTATCAAAGCAGATATCCGGATTCACAATGGATATTAAAGTTTCATTACAAACAGATGTAGCACATCAGTACATTTACATAAGCAATAACATTATTTGGCTAAACTGATTCATATAACTGCTACTGTGTACCATCTTCATATTAAAACAGCCCCGAGAGCATTTCCAGCTGCGTAGTAAATGTCTCAATTTGTATGAGCGTAGGCGTGACAAAAGCTGTAAATGTGAAGTGGCGTTTCAAATTATTGTAATTACCGCGCCCAATGACCAAAATTGCGTTTCGGCATAATATTGCGCTTATCGCTCGCTACCTACCGTTTTATTTTGTACTATTAAGATACGAGTCCATTGTGCTCGATGCCTATTCAAGCGCTCTGTAATGCGAAAATGTTAAACAATTCATTGGTTATTAAACTCCTTATTGTTTCATTTTTATTATAGCATTCCATTTTGATACACGCATTTCGACGAAGGCGCAAAGGTCGCGCTACGCCGAAGTATAGTCCTCTTAGATATCATTATAATGTATCACAATATTTAGGTTACATCTTTCCGCCAATCTACTACTATCTTCAAATAAGCGACAAATGTTTGTCACTATTATTTATAGCAACATTTTAAATTTTCGACGCAAAGTCAATGTTAAAAGCTGCGATTATTCAAAAAGATGCCAATTATTTTTGAAAGTGTATGTTTAAATTGATTCCTATTTTCAGCCCACGTTTGTGGTTTACCGATTCCTCTGAATTATTGTAAAGGTAAACGCGTACTACACCCGTGGGCGGTTTCGCTACGTACAAACATTTCCAAATTAAAACTTTCTTTCCTTTTCATCCTCATTTATGCTTATAACATAAATTTTATGTTTAATAAGTGTTTATAAAAATGTACAATAATGTAGTCAAATTAAAAAAGGAAACAGACAAATTTGAAGCCTTGTTATTATTTAACTTAATGCTTAAGTGTACATTCTAGAGGACCTCTACGAACATAGTACGGTACGGCTACATAGTAATATTAGCAATTTGTAAGCAATATTTAAAAGCAGGCCCTTTTATGGCGAAAATGTCGCATATGTACGAGTATAATAACGAATATTTACCTAAACGTTACATTATATGCTTTAATTTTTATTCTCCTTTATAGCTTGTTACAGTAGTCATACCACTTGCCTAGGGTTATTCTTCACCAATCAATCATTGGTGATGTGAAATAACTATGGTAGGCATTGTGAATTTTTGGCGTTATAGACTTTTTGACATTTTTCTTATTCTATAAAGGTTTCATACCCGCAAGCCTTTACCCTAACAATTCATGTGCCGATGAAACAAAAGAGAATCCATCAGGGAATTGCCACAGAGCGTGAAATTGGCAAAAAACTTCGAAATCCATCACGAATCAAATGACACTTTGAAATTGTAAAGCTAACTGAAGAACGAATTGGATGGACTGGGAAAACAATTAACGAGAACGGGCGATGCGAAAAATTGGAATAATCAACGAACGCCGTGTTGAATAACGTTCAAATATAATAAATGTAATTTTTCACGAGCGCCCATTCTCTTTTAAAGCGCTACTGTCCAGCTCTTACCCACACTCGTGCTGTATAAAAAATTCAGTGACCTACAAACATTTGTACTGGTTTTTATTTACATGAATTGTCATGGACAAAAGCACTCAATCTAGTAATACGTTAAGTGCACAATTAATAGACTTTTGAAAATCCTATTTAAGTGCTGTCAATTCGAGACAAACTTATTACGTTATATGAATAAACAAGTATCTGTATGTACAAATCATGTTCCCCAAGAATTGAATATCAATTCTGCTTTGCAATCAAAAATGTTTTGTTGAAAGAAAGTAGCAAGGTGAGCTTATTGTAATAAAATGTAACCCTTTAGCCTGAGGCCTAATTTTGTTATGTAAACAGTGCATCTACATCGTACACGTTAATACCCTTATATATATAACACATATTGATGCAGCAATCCGCACCGCTTAGTGTTAAAGTGGTGAAAATCCCTAAGGCATACGGAAGCTGAGTCATAAGACTATTTCCCTAACAAAAAGCTTAACAATATAACATTCAAACAAATGCTGAAAGCTCGTATAGTATCGTTCGGAAACGTTACACCAAGTGATTAACATTTTAAAGGACAGAGTTACCGATGGCTATTCGTTAAAAGCCAGGAAATTGAGCATAACGTGCCCATTAATATTTCACCAACTTCCTAGCGTTTAAGCCGTTAACAGGGCAAAGAAATTTGAATCTTATTTGCTGAAAAATGTGGTTTAAAATCAATTGGGCGAGGGTTGGAGCGGAAGGCCGCGTAACGATTCACAAACAGTGGGTGTGTGTATAACTATGTGCATAGTCAAACGCATCTTGCTCGCCTCAGAGTTAAACTGTGGAAATTTTAATATATTCCGCAAGGGGATACTTTAACGTTCTGACGCTAACGCGTCATAAGTAACATGATATTTTTTTCTATTTACGTACATTTGCTTTTATCTATGTGACCACAAAAAGAGGACTAAGCCGGAACGATCCGTATTGACAGTGACATTACGCGACCAGTTATCTCGCGTTTGCCTAGTCTTGTCTTAAAGTCACACCGTTAATATTTCCGTACTGCGAATGTTAACACTTTACTAACAAAAGTTCCGAAATTAGTTTTCTTCGACTTGTCACTCAGTCTGCCATACCTCTACCAATGGGTGTGTAAAGTCGATAACGGGATAATTAGCATCAATGTGATTCCGAAATTCATTGTGATATTTGAGTGTATTATGTGTACTTTATTATAAAATAAAGTTTTGTATTTGTATTTCTGTCTGTCTGTCTGTTATTCAACACCACTTAACTTACAAAACGGCCAAAAATTACAAAACAAGAGAGATTTGTGTATTGTTTAAAAGTGATAGATGTAGGAAGGACTTTATTTTGATTCTACAACGATATCTATAAATATCTATCAGCTATCATCTATCCATCTATAAATATATTTCTTTGTGTTACATAAATATGTTGTAGCAAACAAAACATATTTTACTTACTACATTTCTCCACAGAATCGTCGATTTGTTTAAGATTCATCCATACGGCAATAATCCGATGAGGATTACTTGCATTTTTTACATCCCACCTTCCTATCTAAGCCGTAGTGCGGAACGTGTCATCCTTTGTGTTTATTTATAAGCTTTGCTTCAGACCCTTCAAAACCACAATGTTCAACATTTTATAGACGTGGATATTACATCAGTTATTTATATTCTAATCCAAGACCACAAAAGGTAGATTTAAAACAAAAAGGATCTTCCTCTTGCCTCTTTTGACTAATAATATTTGAGAACTCTACTGTTTAATTGCATAAAACTCGTCTACGAGGTATAGATGAGCTCAGGATATACAAGTGTCAGAACTATCGTCAAAGTTATTTCTGGCCGTGGTAAACATTATTGCCATCGTAATAATAGTATCTGTAGGTGCATCTATCCTGTCATCCATCCATACTGCCAGATAAGAAATTGTCTTCATTATTAAATATAAAAATAATGCCGCAGTGCAATAATACGTACGTGCAATGTGTATTTCAAGAAATTCATCCCGATACCGGCATCGTACCAAGTTTGTGATTGTGTTTGCAACTTGATCGCTCAGTTTATAATTAAACTCGGGTCAAGTAGTCGAGTGCGCCAAGTTTTACTGCTTGTGAGCTACTCCCGGTTTAATTACTCCAACAACCTAACTAGTTAATAAATAATCTACGAACGTAAAAAAATAACTCGTAATTGCTTCACTTGGTGTATCTCTGTTATTCAGTTGATTCCGTTTTTATTATAGAAAAAGTATTGAACATGGTTTTTGCTATGGAATGTTTAATAGAACTCTTTTGCATATCCGCTAACCGGTTGCGGATTTGCTTTTTTTTTTAACTATATCAATACCGTCTTATGACATTGCCATAATTTTATTTTCGCATTTTTTTTGTGTCAAGAAAGTATCAAAGTAATAGGCAGCAGATACAAATGTTCAATGCCGCGCAAACATATCTTCAACCATCCTGGAACTACACTGTACAAGTAAATTATAATTGGTATAAATTAGCAAGTAATTTTATATTTTTCGAATTAGTGCACTGCTGTGCATACTTAGATAGTAGAAGCCTAACTACTGACGGAAAAATCGCCGTGAACTAGGTACTAATTAGGTATTCTTTACTGCATTTATTGGGTTCAAAGGGCATTTTAAAATTGTGATATTGGCAGGTCATGATCATTGTGCTCACATTGTGTTAGCAGAGGATCGCTGAAACTCTATTTGCACATTTCCCATGTGCAGTCATCAACCAGGTTACGAAATCGATTTAAAGACGTCTAGATCGGCCACGGTTTTTGGGCTGTAGCAAAAGGACTGCTGATATACATGAGTCCATTTAGTGTAAGTGAAGTTTTCTGCCTTATTGTAAGCCGTTTAAAGACGCGGTGCTACTTTTGATGAATGGACGTGTCACCTTTATTACTTGTGTAAAGCGTGCGCTTTACAACGAAATATAAATATTCAGTTACTTTTATGCTTATGATCGTTATGATAATCATATCATATCATATCATATCTAGATGCAATAAATTAATGAAAAGTCGTATTCAATCATGTTAAAAGTATTGAACATAGTACGCAGCAACGTTGTCGCTGGTCATGATAATATTAATCTCAGTAGTACGTAAATTAAACGTGTAATAAAGAGTGACATTGCACAATTTTACTGATATTTCATAATTGAACCGAACAAAATGACAAGTGCCATTTATCGTTAACAACGAGTTTACAACATATTTAATGTGTGTTTTCGAATATGTATTTTTAAATTCACGCCATATAGCGAAGTTAGACTACTTTCTGTATCGCGTATGTGTCCGTTAGATCATTCAAAATGAAATGAAATGTTGTAGAGTTCATGACTCCTGTTAACTCATTCAAACCTGATAAATATAATTACTGACGCCAATTAACAACACTCTACAAAAATGCAATAAGCTCTGGCTGTATGAAATATTACACCAAGATTGTTTCATTTTTGTCTACACCATCATTAGCGTGGACTGCTTGCTACCAGTGATAGCTATTGGAAAAGCCACCTTAAATTTATATGCACTATCATAATGATAACGGTATATGTCAAATTGCGAAAGTGCGTTATAGTATCCTTAATTTGATTCAATATTGGGTTATTAATAATAACGGCTCAATGCAATTAAATTCACAATGGGTAGCGTTTATAATTAAATTGACGTGCGAATTTCATAATCGAATTAGCGTATTAAGCGTACGTGTAAAATATATTTGAACTATAATATTCACTTAATAGAATTTCGCCTTTCGAAAACAGCCGTGTTGGAGTCCTAGAGAATACATGTACCATTGCTGCATTCTGCTGGAACGCAGCAGTTCTTCTAGGTATACTGTGCTGATCTACGAGTATGTCACTGGAACCTGTGAACCTGAAGGACATATTTCATTACAAGTACAATATAAATCCATAAATAATATTCAAAGCACGCTCAGAAACTAATCGATATCCTATCTGTACTCTTCAGAACGGGAAAATAGATAAGCAAAACCACATAAACAGCCCTATTACTAAGACCACAGATGCGTTAGTAAAACATACATTCCGTTTGAGAATACCGTAAAATTTGTAACAAGGTAAGAATTTACTTTAATAACTGTATAAGTATAATTATCACAAAGAAACAACAATTAGTAAATAAACATTATTATAAAATAAAATGTGTAAATGAATTAATACTTGTTAATTTTTTATCAAGGAAGTTTACTATTCCACGTGTCTCACATTAGATATGATACGGCTTGAAAATTAAAATATTTCACCCGTAGGCATACATATAATAAGAATACCTTACAAGAAGAATATAAACGTGGAAGGAAATTCGAAATTGTTCAATTAGGCTCGCCGTAAGATGATTGTGTCTCGGATCCCGGTGACAGATACGGTAACATTTTTAAGACGCCTGGAGCCATACAAAGCAATCTGCCTGAGTAAACATACTGTTCCGCTCGAGATGCGAGCTTCTTGCGCTTGTATGACCCCAGTTACGTTCTACTACCCGCTGACTCTATTCGGGGAAATGATAACAGTTTTTGGGATGTCCCGTATGAAAAAGATCATAAACATAAATTTGATTAAAAATTATAAATATATACAATTTAATTATTTAATTAAAAAATAGGACAATAAATTATTAAAATGATAATAGAAGTGATGCTTAACACTTTTTATGTGGCTCGTTAAGTTTTAAATAAAATATAATGCTTAAAAATATCTTAGAAATGAAATAAAATCGTATGTTACTCTTGGCAGACTTAATCATTTCACTTTTAATTTTATTGGCTAAGTCTAGCAGAGTGTAATTGCATTATCTGTAGTGTGTCCGGCGCCCGCATCCCTTGTTCTGATCACGGCCGGCTTGCTTTGTGCAGTTTCTTTGATACAACCCCTACGTTGAAGAAAATTGAATTAAAGCCTCTTGCCTGTTCTTTTTAAAAATGCCTTAGATTTTGATATCTTAACGTTATACAGAAATACTGATGACATCTCTAAAATGTTTATGTTTCCAAATTAATAATTACTTATTTGAACTTGAGAGCTTTAAAAAAGCACGGTATGAAGAAATTTTCCATTATAAAAATTACTTGCATGACATTATAGTTCTTTCGCAGCCCCTGTAGGTACATACAGTCGGAAAGTATCCGGATACGCGTTTCATTTAACTTGAATAGGGGAAAGAACATTTTGAAACAATAAACATCCATGTATAATAAAATATATATGTAAGTACTTATGTTTATTCGGATTATTCTCGTAAATTAACTTTTTTTCGCTAATTTACAAGAAAAGTAGTAAATTTGTTTTGTTGCTATGCCGATATGGGTAATGTCAAGTATACGAATTGAGAAAACATAAAAACATTAATCACTAAAAATTCTTAAACGTTAATATTTTTGAACGCGATATATAGTTTATGAACCACATCGATAATATTATCCATAAAATTTAAATGCATTTGACCTGTATACCTAACAATGACCTAACATAGGAAATATATCTATGGATGAACAATTTTCATCTCTACGGACCTCGACACTGGGAACCCATTATAAGAGATTCGGGTCCTAACTTCCAAAAGGAATAGCGTCTTTAAAATTTAATACAATGCTGGATGTTTTGGGGAGTACAGCGCGTCACGATCCTTCACTCCTAGTTTGCACAGGTGCTAGACTTTTCAGTCTAAACGTTTTACGTCTGAATAATATTTTTACGTGAACAGCAAACCCTGAGGTATTCTTTGTCCTTGTAGTCACCTCAACTATACGTATATATTCACTTAAATAATTTAAAGAAATCCTTTATTTAAAATCTGATATACAATTATTTTTAAAATAGATATAAGTACATTTTTATATTTATATATATGTACAAGCATTATACGGATATTCCTAACATCTGCATAAATAGCTGATATTAGTGTAGTAAAAATTATTTTAAAGTCACAAATTTTCTGTATATGTATAAAAATATACCACAAAAAAAGATTTATCTAAATCAAATTCTATCTTTGTAAACTAAATTTCGATTGTTTTATAAAATCATTAAATATATTTATATGATGCATTTGCATTACCTAATCGGTTAAACATCGTCAAATATAACATAGAACGTTTCTATAAAATAGGTACTCCAATATCGGGAACCCATTATAAGTTATTCGGGTCGTAACTTCCATAAGGACTTGTAGTTTTTAAACTTAAAATGCAGTCGACCTACATTCAACACAATGTCCAATGTTTTCGGAAGCACAAAGCCATCCTTAACCTCTTAGTTTGTTCAGGTGCAGAACTTTTCGCTTTAACGATTCTATCTCGGAATATTATTTTCAGGTTGAAAATAAATAAAAAGAAAGAACTCACTTAATTGGTTTTTTTTTTCAATAGTTTTAAAGAGTACTTTGATATCATTGCGAAATTTAAATCCTCCTTACAAAACGTTACGCACGAATTTCTTATTGTAGTACGACTATCTCCATATATTCTACTTACCTCAAGTAACCCTCATTAAACCTACACTTAATATAATATTTACTAGAACTCGTGGTACAGGTAACAGTACATAAAGAACATAGAATATGCAACTTCATTTTATACAGGCGCAAAGCCTACAATGCATATTACTCTTAAGCTTAAATGAAAAATATTATCGAGTTTAATCATATGTTCAATTTAAAGGCGTTCATTAACATATTTATGCTTGGCTTACAAATTTACTGCTAACTGACACAGAACTTTTCCATCATTATATAAATAAAAGTACGTTTATTGCGGGTTTTGATATAACTCGTTGTGTAGAAACGTAAAAACTCGTACGATCCAAACCCGAAGTATTCAATTTACACTTTATACATATTACGGTGTTTAATGATGAATTTTGCATACACACAAATTAACTAAGATCAGGTACGCTATATAAGTAGGTATCTGAGTATACTTAAATTCACCACATACTCGAATTAAGAAGTTGTGATAAATATAAATCGTAGATTCATACACGTCTTAACATTTAACAGGTATTCAGGTACACAACAAAATGATTTTACCTTTAGTCGCAGTATTCCACTCTTGTCGAGACAGCAGTACTGTGTATGTTATTTCACATGCAGCACTAACGTTCAAATGTTGCAGGGAACACGACGACGCTCTGCACTTTAGATGGAAGTAAGTTGAATACAGAAGTTCACCTGCTCGGAATTTCACGTAAATCTCAACTTACATTTAGTTATCTACGTAATACTCTGTTGTCTTTTCATTATATAAGCAAAATTGCATAAATGTATGCCTTAAAATGTAGAAAATCAACCAATCTTTTTATTTGAATTTCAAGATGGAGATATGGATGAATGGCCAATCAGTCTGTCAGAAATTCGCTTTTAAGGACTCAGAGGTTTAATGATTGTTACCTAACGTGTCCTACGGAACACTCACGCTCGTGAAAATTTGCCACCAGGTCACCGACCAAATGCCAACGGCGCCCGATGTCGCTTAACTTTACACATCGCTTGCAACCTGCAAGCGGTTGAAATTGTATGGGTTTTTATTTATTATGAGTAATAATTGAATGGAAGTTTACATTACGTCCACTTATGAATTCGGTTTACAGAAAAGTGTGATACAGTTTGAATTGGCCGCGATAATTATGACAAACATTACACGCACCAACGGATGGGCCTTTGTATCGATAACGAATTAACACATCCCCGCACATTAGCAGTTCAGTAAACGTGGCTACCGGCCGCTACACGGAAATTCCCGACAGGACTCTGTGATAATTAAGTCCCCTATAACAGGTGCTCGACATGCTCCGGAATGATAAACTGCCCTCGTAACGATTGTGAACCGCAAAACTTCCTCAAGTACATACACGTAACAATAATACGGGCTGTTCGTCTGGCCATTATCTATCGGACACATTTTGATGAGTGTGCGCAGCAACTCCAAAGTATTACATCAGCGCCCTCAGAGGTCAACCATCCGTACTTGGTTCAGACTCCTCTGAACTAGACGAAGCTTTGTGCTTAATCGTTTCTGGTGCAGACAGCCGAGGGATGGAACTCCCTGCCGGTCGCTACTTTACCATTTTAGACTGGACCTCACTCACCATCAGAGTGGCTTGCCCTCAAATACACGCCTATTTTACAATAAAACATGTCTTTCAGGATAAAACTTCCTATGAAATTGCTGGAAACATGCAACGCTTCGACTTTCATCTGTCTCAACCCGGTTCCAAAATGTTACAATACAATGAATTATTAGAAATACTTAACTATACAAACTTTACTTTCGGTTTGTAACGAGGTCAGCTATGGCAAGTTAGTGAGTACTTCGAAGTTATCTCATTAGCTTTAAGGGAGAATAAAGTTAAATACTTAATACCCATTCCCTTTTACGAAGTTTCTTTGAAGAAGCCAGAACGGTATCATATCCGATGCGCATTCGTATCACTCGCTGTAGTAATCCTGATTTTATTGTAATTACCGGTATTTATATTGATACACTACTATAATAACATTTATGATTATATACTGGGAAATGCTCGAGTACAGTAACATTTTAGGTACCCACTTTATAAATGATATGAAACAATTGCTTTATTTTATTTTGATATGTTATACATGTATAACGTCTACAAGCATTTTAACGAATGTAAATTCTGTCATTCCGGTACCTGGGTATATCTATGTAATATAAAACACAATTCGCAGCTGTATCCTATTAACGTATTAATATCGCCACGTATTCTATTCAGCAGTAAACGCAATTATCCCTAGCTACGCAGGAATTCCCGACAGGGAAGTGTGATAATGAAGTTCTCTATATTAGTGTACGTGATTCGAAATGATAAACGCACGTAATGGGTGTAAGGATTGATAGTACATGATCAGTTTATACATTGAGGCAAGTAGCGCAATGTTTGTAACGAAATGAACATTGTGGATACGAAGAGTGCTAACATTGTAAGGGGGAGATTTGGATATCGTGTTGGTAAAATTATGAAGCAACGTTATTTGATGTATTCAATGTAAATATTCCCTTGTGTCGTGTAGTTCTCAAGTGCGATATTACGAATGATTGCAGTGCATCTGATACTATGTTAGCGTGCGGAGTATGAAACCGATCTCTATGTGATTGAATATTTTAATGCGACGTCTTTTGTTTTAGCCGTATATTCACAGATCTATCGATCGTTTGTTTACAGAAAGCAGTCGCTTTTGTTCTTCTGCATTTAATTTTTATATATTTAAACAATGATCTTATATCGTGATCATTCTTAAGAAATAAACAAATTGAAAATGGATAATCTGAGGTAATAGAAATTAATGTTATAAAAATATACATAGGTAGAATAATTATAAATAAAATTGTAAGCCCAACGTCAACGTATAATATTGTTGGATTTTTTTGAGGCAAAGATACATAGACACAAATAACATATTTCTCTGCCGTTTTTATTCGGTATTACCTGATTTATCTACGTAGGTATACTTAAAGCAGAGGGGCAAAGCGGAGTACTCTCCACATTCGAGAGCCGGTCATTTGGTCGTCAAAAGCACGCTCGGACGTCACGGAATTACATACACAAGTGGTTTATTTCGACGTACTATTCGCGAAAAAAATCCCATTGGAGATGTTTAAAAGAGCTTAATTCTTTTGATGTCCAGAACAAGGCCGCAAGGATTGGACGTGCATGATTTCGAGCGTCATTATACTTTTGATGCAAAATGGTTTATAAGAACATATTCATGCAAATTACATAATTATACATGTTACATTAAAGAACTATTTTAATTTCAAAAATACATTCTCTCGACGTTGATATCATGCGCTTATTCTACAAAAACAATTCTATTTCAAAATGCATGTTCAGAACTGTAATAACCAATGGATAAACTTTGTTTAACAATTACAAATATTAAACAGAATCATTTTCATTTGATTACTATTTTCATAGTTCCAACCACTTGAACCGTTATTATTAAACTATAATTATGTAGACTTGTTCACGCAAATATATACTTATTTAGGCAAATGAATAAACAATTTTTAGTTGGAAAATATTTGATGAACTTTGTAAATATGAAATATAAATACTCTTCACAAATTTGTGACGATTATTTCAATACGGATTCGATATTAAACAAATTCAATGGACCCGTATTTTTACTTATTTACTCTAGTTTTCAGCTTTGGACAAGTCTAAATTGCTTCAATAAGATCCTTAATTATTGCCAGGTGCTCGCGTATAGGTACTATCCTAAGTTATCCGCCTAATCCTTAGTCAGTATAGTCACTAAAAAAGTATTATATACGTCCTTTACAAAACAACTAAAACATGTTTCACGATGCAATGCCTCCTGCACGCTAACACTTGTTCTAATATTCTTTAAGATACAATGTGCCCTCATATGGTAACAAAAACTGGATACACTTTCGGCTGTCTGATGTGTGGTCCAATTGAAGTGTACGCTAATTCCGATATCAAGAAAAAATCTAGTTATGTTTCAGTTTGGAGATAGTTATTGTTATTACAAAAGGTAGGTACTAAGGAGAACATATATCGAGTAATCATTATTGCATGAGATTACGGCGATTTTTGATGAAATAAATATGTGGATAAACCTTTATCCAGTCGGGTATAGATTTGAACTATGACTATGTTACCTATCTAATAGAATCTAGCCTGATTTAAAAGACGCTATAGTACCTGCGCAGTTGCAACACAAATAATCCACAACAGATCACAGTCATATTAAACCATAAATATAAAAAACGTAACATCACGCCTGTAATCCCCTGAGGGGTAGGTAGAGGAGTGTAGCACACCGCGACATTTCACCAGTTACGTTTAAGTCCCACAATAGAATAGGTGGTGAGCCTATTGGCATGCACCGGGCAAACATCCAGAGTCTGAGTCACTACTAGAATTCTAAATTAGAAAAATCCAACAGTACCCAACCCGGGTTTTGAACCTCGGACCTCCCGATCGGCAGTGGCGCTAGCAACCGCCCGACCAACGAGGCAGTCAACATAAATATAGATTCATTAAACCATCGGTATATTCCAAGAAGTCTTCGTTATCGTCAAATAAAATTTCGCATAAATGCACAATCTACGTACAAGTACTTCTTTTTGTTTTTTATTGTAGCAATTATCGCCAAACCTATTTGAGCGTCCGTTTAATGAATGGCATGTTCATTTTGTTCATTAATTTGCTTTTAAGAAAAAAAATGTAACAAATTCATGTTCGAACGGCTTCTAAAACAACACCGTTTGTTTCACAAAACTATTATATCTACGTATTTGTATTTGACCGTAGTTGTTATTTATATTGATACATTCCATTATACGACTAATTATGTGTATTTCTACAATTTACTTTCCATGCTAGTTGTAATTAGCCTTTAGAATAATTATTAAGAAAACTATTATTACGAACTATTATATGTACATATGTATTATCAGTAAAATAGAAAAAAATCATCAGAAAAAAACCATCCCAATTTCTATCCCTACACAAGCAGCAGCTTTACGAATAACATAAAGAATAATTTAAGGAGAAACATTAATAAGTATTTTAAAATTTCTCCCTTCTATTTGCACTCAGGCAACTGTAAACTAATCGGCAAATTAAGTAATTACTAAGCCCGCTGAAAGTCAATGTGTAGAAAATTTAATTTGTCTGCCGACGAAGCCAGATCCGAAATGTTTTTCCTAGGGGAAATTTCCGGAGATTTATTGGCATGATTCACCCGTGAATGCATATTTATTGCAAGAAGTTTAACTGGAGTGTTAATTGTTTTAGTTTTAATAAATTACCCGGACCCCATTAGTGTTTGAAAAAAATCAATTATAAGATTATAAGATTGTTATATTATTATATTATTGTATATACATATTACATACAGTCTCTATGATATGTCTGTACGATAGATAAACGATCGCAATGAGTTACTTCAAACAGGCGCTCAGATTTTAAATACAGGGCCTTTGTATCGATTGAAGTGTCACTAAAATGTGATTAAGTTCTAACAACGCACAACGGTCCGTTGTTGCAATATATTGTAAATAAAGGAAAAAGAATTTCATTAGTCAGCTATATCGTAGAAACAACATCCCTTTGTCGCACATATTGACAGAGAGTGATTGTCAGCCGGCGTGTGCTGAATGCACGACGAAATAAAACTGACAAGCGCTTTATTGAACTACGCTTCGGCCGCGTAACATATAAGTTGGTGGCAATATCAAAGTTGATCAGCATATTCTGAAGTTTACACAACACGAATAAGAAATACCTAATCTTAGGAGCAATCTACGTCCTCTTATTTGATTTGGAAAGATCGATTATTTTAAGGATATTCATAATCCTTTGTTTTTCTCTGTTGCACTATGGTTTACACTCATTAAATGTACTAACAGTGATATTCATGCATTCTTGGTTCCAATTAATTTCTTACTTCTACTTAATTTATAATTTCTTGCAGACATGCGTTCGTTTATATGACAGCTATAGTACTAGGAGGAGCAGGTACGGCTGGAACAAACGTCGCAGTATTTGTAAACATTTTTATTGCAGACAATTATTGAATTTTAAATAGCTGACAAAGAGCAAAAGAATTTTGTTTGCAAAACTCCCATTAAAAACATACAAGTACATTATATAGAAAGAATACATTGCAGCTTTAGTACGGCAACAACAGTCGTTTAGCGTGCATATTGACATAGAGTGATTGTTGAGTCGGTGCGTGCTGAAGTTGCTGAACAAGTCGGACTGGGAAATAAAAGTGATAAAATTGATTGAACGTCACTTCAGCTATTGTGACTTTAATTTACTCAAAACTCAAAACCTATATAGATTTTAATGTGCACAGGACAAAACTTGCACAGCAGAAGAAACAGTCAGTAAAAGCTAAAGATAAAAGATACGTCACTGTTTACGGTGTTTAAATAAAAAGATAGTCATTAAACTTTAAGGGCTCTGAAACATTGGCTCGTTACGTCCCTCGAGCATCAAAGTCCACAGTTACGTCTGATCTCGCTATATTTATTTAAAATGAAATCATTAGGTACGTTCTTAGCTTACTTCTAAGATAACAAGCATTGTTGAAAGTCTCTTGAGCTTCCGACCCTTTCTCACTTTGACAAGTCACCCGTGAAGATTGCTTAGATCCCCAGCGACTGGCCCTTAACTTGAAACAGCCTTATCGCCAAGATAGGATTAATTGCGGAAATACCGTAGATAACGACCAAGTTATAACTACCTAAACCTTTGTGAGATTTCGTTGTATCGTAAAATTAGGGATGCCACAATCTCATTATATTGGATATAGTATACTACCTGGAATCCAAGGAATTAATACAATGCTTCCATGTAATCGATAGTCTTATAATATTTGTTCTAATAAAAATTACGTTACTTTGAATCAATATTATATATTTATCGGCTGCATGCAATTTACATATATATTACCTACGGGTCACTCCCATGACTGCGTTGTCCTAGTAATATGTTCTGTCTTCATTCTTTCGAATTGCAAAGTAACGTTGCTTCAATAGAGTTACGAATTTGCATATGAATACTTACTTCCGAATGCATTGGCTGAGGTTTTTTTTATTTAATTGTATTCTTATTATTATTGTGATACAGCATTTGTTCATAATTTCTTCTAAATAGTCAAATTATCAAGCTGACTCGTGGCAGAAAAATTATCACTCAGCAAGTCTAACATCATAGTGTCAGTGTTTTTGTATGATTAGTTCAAGTGGATAACAGTATTATTAGTTTTTATTACACTTATTACGTTTTTGTGAATCGTTCATATTGTACCGTAATAAGTGAGACACATTACTAAAACTCGAATATCCGCATAGAAGATCTAAACGCTGTGTACTGCAGACCAAGTTCTAAACGTCGGCACTTCGACTGGATCCGAGTGTTCGCGTTTTGCATCGAACTCTTTAAGATGCAGCCGTAATGCTCTAAGTCTTATCTTCGTCGAAGGAAATTCGAATAGTTCCTATTGCTTCTTTACTTGCTTGTGACATTGCAGTTTCCATTTTAACTTCATCCATGAGTAAGCAGTAAACAACAGGAATATAATTTGTTCATCGAGTTTATTGCATATAGTTTTATACTTCTCGTTGTTCCTTCTGGCAAGACTTCTCAACAACAATGCTCCCTAATCATTGATATTATACGAGATTGCCAAGACTTTAAATTGCTTTATTTCTTGCTTGACAGAATGAAGCAGTTACAGTAATATGAAATAATTAAAATAAAGTTATATTTATGTTTGTGTTTCACTTTCACACATTTCACTTCTAAAATGTAACAAATATTTATGAATCCAGATTTCAAAGAGGTCACGATAAAGGATTTATATTTCATTTAAATAACGTTGAGCGACCAACAATATATTTTCATATCTGTTATAAATTTAAATAGTCCAGATTCAATCTGACTACAGTAGCTCTTATCATTAAATTTCTAAATTAACGAAAATGTCACTTTTACGAAACGCAAGGTACGAATTTACCAAGGGAATTCTTGACAGTGAACACTATTTATCTTTAGAGATATAAAGTAATTACCAGTTGTGTCCGGGCTGTCCATTGCAAGTTTTAAAATAAATGAAGTTCTCACGCGACGACACGAAACCTCCAGTCGCTAATTACCGTAACGGGACAATTTGCACCATTACGGCACTTTATCAGCTTAAGATATTACAATTATCAATAAAATATTATCTCTACCGATGAAAATTAAATGACAGAGAGACCTCCATTTCATTTCTATAGATAGAATTCATAATTACTATTAGATAGAATTAGTATTTTTGTAAAACTCAATCTCTCAACTCATAATAGAGGATTAAAACCAGCGGATTCTTTATCATGTAATAGACATTTAAAAAAGCTTCTTGTATCTTGCAGATTAAATCAAATTCTAATACTATTATCATGAATCCTTATGTTTCCACTAGTATACATAGTTCTCCTAGCGATCATGAGAAAATGATCGCCATAATAATTCCACTTTATAATGTGGCAATCTATAGCCTCAATCCCACTCAATAAAAGGAAAAAAAATACATTTAAAACAGGATATTAAAAAAACTTTTGTGTACTCACATAATTTCTATTTCTATAATTTTTATATTATTTATATGTATGTATGTAGATAGCCAATAATGTAAATACATTGTAAGTATAATGCATCGTAATTGCATTGTAATGATTTAGTAGTAATACATATAAAAGGTGAAAAAATACTTTACGCAAAACAATAATTTTAACAGCCTCATAAGGTGCTTTTAAATCAGAAGTAAATATATTTGTCACGAGATTATTACCCGTGTTGTGTTTCACCTTTATGTTTAAGATTTATTACAGCATTAAAAGTCATTATACTCGGTGGTTGTTTATTTTGTAGGGGACAATTTAACAGACATAATATTTTTATTGTGTTGTATAAAATTGATATAAGTGATCTGTGTGTTTCTATTGTATCGTAGGTACAGAATGATTTTTAAACCAGCAATAGCTAATATGTATATACTACAATAATATTCAATACCACAAAAGTTTTTCCTATAAAAGGCGAAATATAATTTTTCCTATAAAAGGCGACACGGTTAGAATTAGCTAACCGACTAGGTTGAGGTTAGGTACTGAGGTTTAGTTAGGTAATCAAAGGTACATGTTATATAAAAAATGCTCCAGTTACAACCAAACAATTCTAATTCCACCGACGAAATCATTTTGGTTTGTTAATTAACAAACTAATGTTTTTCAACCACCGCCAATTTTGGCGCCTGGTACCGCGTTCATTAAAATTTCTAAAGCCTTCTTGAAATGTTCATTAAACAAGTTGTTTTGTCTCTTACAATTTGAAACAATAATTTGGCGCTTACACTGCCATTGCAATTAGGTGTGTAATTAAGATGTATGGCATGCTTTAATTCGCCCTGATTAATTAATGTCCTTTCTAATTCGTTTAGTCGCAACTTTGTATTGTATAATTGCGTATTTGATTTTTTTATGTTATTATAATCAAGTATTTAAATGTCATTTTAAAATCTATACTGTCATTTTCTGTTCTATGATTTATACACCTGTTTAGTGTAAGTATGTAGGTTTATATTTAAGAGGTTTTTTTTTTTTTGTATTGTCTTATGAAATAAAATGTATTGCGGATAATAATTAACATGTAATTAACAGTACATACCCATTATTTTTTTTTATAAATAGACAAAAAAATTATCTTAAAGACATACGTATTCATTCGTATCAGTAACCTTACGTATTTAAATGTATGACGCACTTGATGAATCACGATTCATAATGGCATGTAACAAAATCCCGTGAACCCGTGATCACCCGAGCCTTATGCCTACCATACCGAACTAAATTTCAACCTCTAATATTCAGCCCGCAACCGCATGTAAACACATCCTGTGTACATATAACCGTTCTCGACAAAATTAACCCTCACCCCGTAACTGCTGTGCGACACTTATGGCTGCCAAGTTTTCAGTCTAGCAGAGTGGAAAATGCACAATTTATTTTTTAATTCAATTATGACTTGACAAGCGCGATCTTCATATGTTATTTATTTTCAGAACAAAATCATAGCAAACAGCCCTCCGGAGACAGCTTTCGACTTCTGAAATAAGTCTTCTATCTTCTGTCCTTCGCTGCCGTCATTTTCAGCTTATAGTTCGCCTTTATAAATATACAGTAATACCAATAAAATATTAATGATTGTGATCAATAGTTAATAATGACAAAACCATCAGAATATTTTGTCATTTCAATTTAAGATAAAATTTGATTTGATAAAAAAATATCTGCTTATTTTAAGCGTTGACCATCTCCGGCGGACCATATGTAGTTTCTTTTGAAATGCTTCTTTGTTTAACTCTTTTAAAATAGTTTCTATTAAAATGTCATTCACAACTAAATCCATATCATTTTTATTTACTTAACATTCAGAAGCTAAAAAATATCAAAATTCAAAATATGAAATAACAAGCCCATTTTCTTTTCTATCATTAACATGAATATTGAGAAGAGGAATCATACTCAGGTAACATAATAATAAATTTAACATATATCTTGTACGTGTAGACTTATGAAGATCTTATTAGCGAGATAACGATCTCCAGTTGGGCCTTACTTACATGAATGGGCTATCGCTTAATCGCAAAGTGTGAAGCTGGACGTGTTGAATGGTTTGTCCTCGTTGTCGGCATTCAATAGATCCTCAATGTGTGAAGAATACTTCATGGACACACATAAAATTGGACCGCACGTACTTAACGCGAGTTGGCTTCATAATCTGTTCAGAAAAGACAATATAATTATGATAGACAATGTGACGTTAAAGTGCATTGTATGTACATAAACATTAAGTTATAAATATAGAAAGATAAGTACTATTTCTACCGTGAATCAAATGTTATTAAAACAATTTGTGTTTTAGTCGATTCGTGTGTATAGGTAGGTACTAGAGGCGACTAGCATAGTTTAATGCTATGTACATAATACTTATAGATATTTTTGTACATGTGTATGTATATCAGCGATCCGATTACCATAACACAGGTATCTATTTGCCTAATTTGGAATCAGGCAGCCGTGTCCGTGAATCGTCCCAATTGTATAAAAATACGAAATTTTACGATAAAAATTCATTCGCATTTACTACAAAAATGATCACTGTAAAACAACGGCAGGTAGGTCCTTAGGCAAAATTATTTCAATCTGTCAACAATACAGTTCCCGTTCAAAATTCCGTTTCAGAGAAATTTAAAGCTGCACCCAGGATGAATTTGCATGCTCGACTGCCGCCAACTGTTTAATCAAGAGCGCTAAAAACACTACTTTTAACAAAAATAAAGGTATATTGAGATGAAAAATATGAAATGTAGAGAAACATTTTTATAATATACGATAACATATTTGCTACTTGGTTTAATAATAAATATAATATTTATCAGTTTCGAAACCGAGTCAACGTGGAGAACACGGTAGTCACTCAGCCCGAAAACAAAACACTAAATCCACTGAATTCCATCCTATTCTAACGAATTTTGAAATGACTGGGGTGAATTTGCATGGCTGATTGCCGGCCGCTGCTCAATCAAGGATATTTAACAAAATTAACTAATTGAGCGAGCGCTTCGCTCGCTAACTTGCCAACGTTAAATTGACTCAACAACAGCTACGTGTATCGAAGAAATCTAATAAGCGATAATAAGGTGACTCTGTGGGAGCGAATTTTTTGACTAGATTTTAATTTTATTTTTAAACCGGCAATAACGCAGTAAATAAATTACATGTTAATTTTAAATATTCGCGAAACGCTCATCGGTACAGCTAACAGAGAGATTTTAAAATTGAATTGTTCGATAGAATTTTTCTAACATTCCTAAATATTAAACCTACTTTGTTTAATGTTCAAGGATTTATGTCACAGCTTTACGGCATTCTTATAATACATAGAGCCAATTTTGAATTCAATTCTAATATAAGCGCCACTGAATAAAAAATGTAGTAAATCTTGAGTTTTTCCAGATTTTGGTTAAGGATTTATATTATACATCATTGTAACTTTTAAAATTCAAATGTGAATTTTTTTCAAAATCAAACGCTTATTTTATATATTCAGAAGGAAAATTCAAAATAAACGGCACGGTTGCGTACGTGTACCACTGAAACGAAAATTTTAATTTGCGCTAAGGTGGAAATTGTATGAAATGTTAATTAACTTTTCATATAAACCGAAATTTATAACAATAGCCTTGACATAATGGTAGCGAGTTTCGCTCAGAAGAGCGAATTTGTAACTCAATCGCCTAATTAGAGATTGTTTTGAAACAGCCTGAGTAGATGGTAATTAATACAGTTTCTTCGGGAATTTTCCCATGAGATATATACGTGTATAATAAACATGTTTCTTAAAACAGGGTTTGCATAATAACAAATAAATTAAATGCGATGTAAGATTTACAACTAAATATTGTTTATATTTTCAAAGACGATAGTGGAACACTGTCGTTTTATTACACGGATAGGACTAATAGCATTAAGCTAAATGCAATTGCTTTCATATTGACATCAATGATGTACCGCAGATCAAAGGCAATAAACAAAATTATTTGGCTCATGAATGACAATCGTTCTGATATTCATTACTATTTCATCTACGGGGAAAACCAACAAAAGACTTAAAAAAATATGGTTCATCTTCCCTAACAAGACAATTTACAGATCTCGCCCTTAACGGTATAACCTTTATTGATAGAACCCTGATGACAGACCGCTTTTCTTTTTTGCGGCCTCACTTGACCCTTAGTTGCAAAAAGAGGAATCCCAGTGTCGACCTCTTGTGGGATAATAGCAGTGAAAGATTTATTTTCGCAATGAAATGCCGGCACGATGTTTGTAATCGAATTGTAACACTTGAAATAGAGCAGTTTTTAAAATGACCAAGTTGGAACAAAACATTGTTTATTATTTATAATAAGTAGTTATTTATTTTGGAAGTAAAATTTTTATATAAATTTTAACCAGGTTTACATAAAGTGATCTCTTGATCAAGTGGTTAGAGAACTTGGCAGCAAACTGGAGGTTATGGGATCGACTCCCATCCAGAACAAACATTTGTGTGATGAGCACTTTTGTTTGTTCTGGGTCTGGACGTAATAAAAATATTTATAAAAGTCACATATGTATATGTAATATGTATATAGGTATGTAGTTTATCAGCTGTCTGGTCCCCACAGTACGGATTTTGTCTAATTTGGGATCAGATAGTCGTGTGTGACGCTGTGATATTTAATTCAAACTACGTGATTCGTCATCTTGACTGCGTGATTGAATATGCTGCAGAATTGAAGAGTAAATAACTTACTAGCCTTTCAATTGAATTATTACAAGATTCTACATATTATATACCCGTATTAATAATTAATGAGTGGTATTTTCTTCCTGTACAATGTATTCCTTTATATTACATAAAGCGTAATGATTAAGTTTCCTTCGTCGCGTAACGTTTATAACTAAAGCAAATTAATTATTAGCCCAAGTTCAAAGACGTGTCACATTATTAACCCGCAATCCTCAAGTGCGTATTGTTGACAGAGGCTTCCAACACCGACCTTAATAACGCCCTTAACTTATTAAAACCTTAATTAACAGTCAAGAAATATTTGTCTTTCAAAACTTTACTTTCCGTTTGTATGGTGTAACATTTCAACGAAGTCTGTAATTTTTTAATGTTGTATTATAATTTGTGGCAGCAAGTGCGTTGAACTAAATCCACATCCCCTGTGTTCGTTTGTCTACTGTGGACGCAAGCCACATATGGTAGTATCAACGCCGTTACAAAAATCTCACAGTTACTCATTTAAATCATTGGCAATGATCATCAAATTTATTCCGTAATGAATAACAAAATTAATGCATCATGCTCGTTTATTAATTATGAATTAAAAAGACACGTAACGTGTGTATAAATAAATAATGAATGTCATGTCGACATAGAAATACGTATTGTTGTCTCCAAATGAAATAAACATTCATTAGCCAAAGTAAATTAATTACTATCCTAGTTCACAGTACCGTCACGTAAGCAGACCACAAACCCACTGAACAATGTTGACACGATGCCTCTAATGCTAACCAAAATTAAGACCTTCATTACCAAGGGCCAATTTCTGAGTTTAGCTCAAATATTTATTACAAATTCAATAAACTCTCGTCCTGTTACTGACTGTAAAGTGAATTAATTGTGACAAGCTCAAAGAACAGCTGTCAATTTGCAACTCCTTCTGCTTGACAGATTCTAACAATACACGAAATTGGGAAACAACTGAATACATTTTAATTTCTAATAATACTCTTAGTAAAATTCTAATAATTCAAATTGTCAAATTCAGATCAACTTCTTTCTTGCAACGTAAATTAATTACAACATGTATAAAGTTGTTTTGTGAATTATAAATGTAACAAATTATTTCTAGCTATTTTTGAAATTATTGTTGTATCGGTGCATAGGTAGGATTTCTTAGATTACACAATTTCTTAGAGCACAAGCGATATCATGGATTTGTCCAAGTCAGCTTCAAGAACTATTTTTTTGTTCCAATACTACAAGGGTCTTCTATCATGATTTGTAGGTTTAGTTCCGTAGTCTACTAAGTCGAACAAGTGCAGTTGATTTTACATGCTTTAGAAAACAATATAAAGATCAAGAACAAGTTATATACAATTTTAAAACATGCACATGATTCGCAAAGTTATAGATGCATTCAACATGTTCGAACCCCAGATCCGTGAAGAAGATGGCAAAAAGATATTGAAGTGCCAGTTTTTTTGTTTTTTTTTATAAACTTAACCTAGCTAACAGGCAGACGGGCCACCTGATGGTAAGTGGTCACCGTCGCCTATGGACATGTGCAGCACTAGAGGAGTTGTCCATGCGTTGCCGGTTTTGAAGGAGAGCTCTGTTCACGCCTTTCTTGAAGAGGCCCATGTCATAACGCTCCGGGAAGCCAGAGCTGTGAAACCAAAAAATATATAAATTATGCCAATTATGCACCATGCATTGAATAAAACTATTTTATCGTTAGGAGATGGAAACTGAGGTTTATGGAGCTTCTGTGCGTTAGATGGCCAATAATTCTAGCTATCTGGTGCTGGAATCTCAATAAAGGCGCTCAGCGACGCCGCAGACGCCGCTCTGCTCTTATTTCGCGCGTCGCTTCATGTTCTCTTAACAATCATTCGCTCAGCGCTCGGTGATTTGTGGCTTCTACAGTGGGATGCTTTTATGCATTTCTAAAAGTTTGATACCGTTCAAATACACAAAAAAATCATATTTATGTATATGAAGCAAACAACAAGCTTAAATTCATATTTAAAGAAAAGCTATGTTCTTCCGGATTGTCGTATAGTGATAACAGAAAATAACACAATTATATCAAGTAACAGTTATATTAGCTACTTTAAAAAAACATATTTTGACTTGAGTAGCTAGGTACGTAATTTCCTTACCTATGATTTAATATCTTTACTGGTCGCTTGGCTTCGTTTAAATTCGAATTCAAATCCAAATTCGTTTAATCGCCTCTGAAGCCAGAAAACGCTTACAGTAACGTTGATGATTTCGCGATTTGTTAATACAGCGGAATGTTAAGTTTGTAATATAATTTTATTTCAATTGCTCCTATGTTTCTCTTAAGAACAATGCTTTTGAAAATCTTCACAATGAGTGAACACTCGAAAGCTGGCAAAATGGTTATACTTTATTTTACTGCTAGTAATAACAGGGCGAAACACATAAATTGTAAACGCTTAGCCATAAAAAACTAGTAATAAAAATGTTTAATTTGAAACAACTCCGTGTGTAGACGAAAATGATTGTTACTGACTTGTCTGACTGCAAATGGCCAACTTTAGATTGTTTTCACAATTCGATCAGGGATATGCTCGGAGATAGTTAAAGTCACGCTTTCCGGCACCGAATGATTCTTCTATATAAGTCCCACAATACACAAACACGTCCATCCTAGTTAACAAAATTATTTACCAATTAGTTACCAAAATTTCCGTCGTAGCCAAACTAGTATCTGCACCAACACCGTTCTAAATCTAAATCAATGGCAAATCAGTGGCACCTCGTTTACCAAATAATCATACAAATTAAATTTTCAGACGCAGGCATAAATAACATATCAATAAAAATTATTTCTTTCAACATCTTGAATTCTTGTGTTAATCAAAATGTTCATTGATTCGATAAAGGTTAGTACAGCATAGATATACATATATAATTTAATGTAATAACATATAAAAAATCCAAAACAATTTTGACTATCCCGCTAAACCGGTTATGATAATGATTTAGATGTCAACAAACTTGATAATCCATTTATGACGTTAAGTATGTAACCGTTGAGATGAGAGGATTGAAACAGATGGTCTGTAATCGTTAACGCTGAGACTATTTGGTAGGTACATATTTATCACTCGTTGACATATTTAAGTCAAACATAATACCTATGAGTGATTCGGAGTTTTTAATATGCGCTACATATTCGTATTCATTGACATATAGTACTGTAGGCATAGCGATTCTAAACATCTTTAAATGATGCTTTCGATAAAGGTTTTTAGTACAGTTTTTTAAATAGGTATTCAATTATGTATGGTACAGGAGGAGGAATTGAATACCTATTAGACTCTTGTACCATACATTATATACGTATAGTTTAAATAAATAAATGTAATTAAGTATCGTTTTGAATCAAGGTATCGTTTAATATATCACAATAAATTTTAAGAAGCTAAAGAATTGACTGCTACCTATCATGACAACTGTTTCAAATGCCATATACATAATTGTCACAGTACATACTATAAATGAGGCGATAAGAACTCGAAAAGAAAATTGCAATCGGTAACGCATGGCAATTTAAAAGTAAATTCGGCCGTTCACCTTTAATTAGTCACTTGTCATATTGATTCGAGAATGCATCGGAGAGATCACACGTTACATGACCAATAATTACGTTTGACAACTGAGACAGTTTTTTTATTAATCAAATATATTAACAGCCGGGCATAATCGTTCAGGACTCCTTTATATACTGGTGTGAATAACAAATGGACATCATATCCAGTGTCGGATAAAATCATCACGACTTACAGTTATATAGTAATTCACAAATAGCCAATAGCAATTTTAAGCACCATGTGTACAGTCGATACAGGAAACGGTTTTATTTGCTCCAGCAGGCATTTTGATGACATTTTTTCTTTCGTTTTAATGTGCTCGCATACTCCGTCCGTCCATAGCAACATTGAATGGCGGAGTTGAATTCATTCACTTTAAATCGGTTTAAACGATTAGTACGACAGAGCCGCGACTTGTGTATAAATTTAAAGAAGACAATTCAAATTTGGAATTTGTTCGATTTACAGTCTGTATTAGGTATTATTATTAACATATTGCATACTCTCTAAACTGTAAAATTATAAATAACGATCACTGATCTAATATCGAGATGAAAGTACAAACTATAACGATTTTACCTTTATTATTACAGTCAATTTAAATCCTTGAAATAAGCAAGAACATGTCAACAACTTTTAAAATTTAAAAATCATTTCCAAAGAAAAAGGTGACTTAAGCCATTAGCGGGCGGACGTAAAATTAAGTGAGCTGAAAATTTCATATTTAAATAGTGATTTCTTTCTACATTCATTTAATTTGAAGTGTGACTGACGCCTCATTAATGAAACTTAGTTACAATGTCAAATGAAAATAGATGATTGGAAGGAAAACATTAGGAACAAAAATTAATCGCTCAGTAAGGACACTTCAAAGCGTACGCTTTGAATGGGCATAATGGAGAATACTCGACGGCCATAGTCGTGGAAAGGAGTGCTTATTTCTGTTTTTATATTTCATTATTGGCCCTCTCATCTCATATTGCACTCCATTCGAAATCATAGAGGCCGCCATAAAAGATTGAAACGTGAGAGGGGCATTTCAATGGAGTAATTGCAAGTGCACTTTTTTTTAATTCAATTCCCGTCGGCTTCGGTAAAGCTGGCATGCACTTCATTGATATCGCTATAAAGTAATGAGTTTTTTAATCCTAAATTGGCAGCACTATTTTCACTCGCGACTATAAATGTTTAATACCTTACCCATCGTTTTGTACGGGCATATTGAGCTCCTGTTACGCTGTTTTTGATATGTAAAGTTTCACAATTATTATTTGTATGTGGATATTTTTTTAATTTTGTTTTGGAAATTGAGATGTTTTTTTTATATTCATATCTTACATATGTTTTGTCATAATGAATCGAAAGCAAAGTATTTATATCTAAGTTTATATTTAATATCGTTTAAAAAATCCATTACAAGTTAACTATGGCGTGGAAGGAATTGCATAGTTTTTACGCTCGATAATATTATGTTGTCAGACGGACTCGAAAATTATATAACTATGTACAAATAGGAATATAGTAATGTAAAATGTATTGTAGCGATATCGGCTACCTACTTAAAATTAACATTTGTAATGATAAACACTAATCATTTAATGGCAAATAAGATCAGTTAATATAATGTGACTGTCTACAGTTTTTTCTCCGGGTGATGACGAAGAAAATGAGCAATTAGAGGGCGCGGCGGTTTTGCGAGTGAACTAATGAAATTTGGAAAATACCAAATAGACACTGAGAGGCATGGAGACATACTAGATATCCCTAACGTTTCATTCCATGTACGAGTACGTCATATATTTTTAAGTAAATAGTAATATTGCCACGTCGGTGTCTTTGCAGACCACAAACGGCTTGGAGAATCATAAGACGTCAATCTTGTTTACTACTTTTTAAATTATTGCCTTATTTTCAAAATTCATACTGGCTTTTATTTTTACCTGAAAGCGTTAAGAACGAAGAAAAAGATAAGTTTTCATTTCATTCTATAGCAAACTAGAAAACGTTTTTTTTTAAACAGGACATTTTTTAAAAGAAATCATGATATTTCCTTTGTGAAATTTAACATGGAGTGAATTTGTCATATAAAAGGCAATTTGAGATCACTAGTATTATAGCCTACTTACATAAAAAAACAGATAGAAACAAGGTTTAGTCTACAATACCTACTACTGTAGATTTGAAAAGAAAATGTTTTAAAGGTTCCATATCAACTTTCAGTATGCAAATGTGAGAAATCTCTACGTAACTCTAATGCAAGTAGCACAGCACAAGTTAACGCGAGTAAAAAAGCCTAGCCTTTGTTACAAGACTCCAAATCTCTACAACGGATTTAGTGTTCTTATTTTACAAGAACAAATGGACGGAGCCGCTCCACGGTTGGCTTTTTCTTCACATCTTCATACCACTAGCTAGGAGCTAGGGAATTCAGGCGCACGGAAAATTGTCTCAAAATACAATTAAAGTGTAACTTAATTTATTTTAATTTTAATCCTCGCCTACCGCCGCGACTTGTATCATTGAGATCCCTAAACTGTCTTTAATATTCATTTTGGATCTTAAGAACGCGGTATATGCTAAGCTTCTTATCAACGGCTATTATGATCTGCGACAAGTGCGTTAAATATGAGATATTAAAACTTTTTGATAGAATATTTTACTAGATGCACTGATTGTTTTTATCTAAATCATTGATTTTTTTTTACAAGATATACTCAAAGGGGCTGGATTAGTATTTATAAGTCACATAAGATTACTTCTGCATTACTGCTCTTTTATAATTGGCAAATGTGACCGTTGTACATACACCTTTGTATTTATCCAAAACTAAATATTTATAATCTAAGTGCATATAAACGCTCCCTAAAGGGGATTATTAATTAAATCAATTATTTTGAATATGTTTATTGCATTAAAAACGCTTAACATACAACCCGCTATGTAGTTATTGAAATAAGCCAAACAACAATTCCAATACATCAGCCCATTCATGCGTGATTAATAAATATTTCACTGTTCACAAATATTAAATGACGAATCGATTCACAAATGAATTTAGCAATGCTGCTCGGTCACTTCAATCATCAATCATATTGAACTTAGTACACACAGAGTAGAGAATTGCTTAAGAGTCTTTCACAGAGCAATCGGATTATAAACGTTGTATTGACGCGCTGCTCGATATTCCAAGGTTTTATATGAATCTGTGGATGGTGGAAATTAAATAGCTTTTATACGAACGTACTCCGACACAGTTAGTGGCAATTGGAAGCAATCTGAGCAGGATGAAGGGCAACAATTGATCGCTTCCGCCGCTTATTGGTAGAGTCACGACTATACTGTATTTTTCGTTAGCTTTATTTCGTATATATTATGTTATTACGATTTCGGTGTCCAGTTGATCTTATTAATTTCGTAACAGTCATATATGTCACGTATTAACCAACTATAATGTAATCATTATTTGAACTATAATACTTTAAAATCACTACGCTTGCTACTCAAAAGCTTGTTTTAAAAAATGTTTTTGTCCATTAATTATTATAATTATAATTCGCATACCTGTTCTTTAAGTGAAACAGATCAGGATTGCGTCAGGCAGTCACGATACAATACAAAATGCACTTTTTCTCCTTCTTATTCAGCCTTGTTTTGTCAATTAAAGAATATAGGCCTGAAACATAAAATATAAATACATATTTTCTAAATATTTTCTCATTACTACAATCGAGTGTCGACCCGTCTCTGTATCTTTGAAGTACACGTTGCTCAAAGGACAAAGATATCAAGATATCAAGGTATCAAGGTGAAATCAAGAACAATCAAGAACAAAGTTATCAAGGTGAGAACCAAAAACACTACTGATATTCAAAAAATGGTGGTATTGATACTGTTGTATACAACTTACCTACTTAAGTTTATTTATTTTTTATTCCATCTTTACCTAAATTTTTGGAAGGTTCCAATTGTGAATTGTGAAGATCTTTCGGAGAGGGCTACAGTGGACAGACGGTCGGCTGATATTACAATTATTTTGAAATACAAATATAACTGTTACATTTATTGTTGTTTTGGATCAGAAATTACATTTCATACCTTATTATTTCTAATTGCAAGATTGCATATTGCAAGATATGGACGCTGTCTGAAATAAAGATATTATTATTATTATTATTATTATAAAACAATCATAAAAATAAAAATGCCCCGGGAATCTGTTATTACAATATTTTCATTGTAGCAGTTTATAATATTCATGCAACAAATTAAGAAATAATTCAAGACGGAGAGTCAGTAACTCATAACACGGCGTTGTCTTGCAAGAATTTGATTACGATGACAATGTTGAGACTTCAATTTTGTTGAGATAACGAGCGTTGTTGAGATTGTTGCGAGCTCCGGCTCGAGGCCACTTTGACCGCGCGCCACGAACGTCGCGGACATTCTCATTTCACTCCTACAAAGCAGAATATAATCGGTTTTACGAGCAGTTTGCGGTTTTAAAACTATTTTAAACTATAAAATAGCCATTAACTCTGATTCCCGTGCTTTTAATACTTTTAATTGATATTAGTTTCATTCTAAAATGCTTCCTTTTAATATTCGTCCACTATCAACTTCCAGGTGTATCATCGCAAAGTTATCGTGCTTGTGTGTGTACTGTGACGTTACTCCTTGATGGCATAAAAGAATAGAGTAGTCAGTGTACATTTAGTAAAAAAACTGAAAATTATCTTTTGTATACATTGAATATACGTTTTTCAAATACCCAAAAATAGTGACAGTAATTGTATGAATCGCGGTTAACACCGGAATATCCTAAAGCACAAACCAGCGACGTGATCAAACGACAACGCGAATTCGACCTTATCGACACGACAATAGCCAAATCATAGATACAAATTGGTCGAAAATCGCAAATCTCTCGTAATGAAATTGGTCTGCATCGGTTGTGGATAACTAGGAGCTATCTGTCTGAATGAGCGCTTGCTTCAAAATGTATAAGAGACAATTTATTATAGCTGAAAATATTTTACATATTTACATTAAGACTAAAGTATATAACCAGCAGTTTCATATTAGTATAGAAAAGTATAATCAAAATATTTTTTTACACATACCGAAAATTAAATTTCAAACATATAATATAGTTACATATAATAACAATAGCATAATTTAAAAACAAATAAAATATAGAAAATCTTGCGAGAAGAAACAGACTTTCGATTGCAAGTTCATACCTTTTTTAACTGTACATTATTTCTCTTTGTCTGTGTTGGGGTGATTTGAGCATAATTAATAGGCACAATTGAGAACAATTTATAGCGCTCCACATAATTGCTATGAATTGTCCAGAAGACCAATATTGGGAGAGCACTCGACTGTGCGCTAACGAGATGCGAGTCTAATGAACTCGAAATCCTGCACTTCCATTTCGTATAATGTACGACAACACCATCGAAAAGGTGAAATATGGATATGAAAAGTAAGGTCAGTATATTTGTAAGTGCAACATATTCTGGGTGAAGGAAAACATCTGGGTGGGGAAACCTGCACACCTTACAGATGTTATAAAGTATATATTTTTTTCTGGGGTGTGTGAAGTCTACCAAACCGCACTTGGCCAGCGTAGTAGCGTAGCGTAGACTATGGTCTAGTCTAAATCCGTCTCTCTAGCTTTTCCAATATTGTTAACGTAATTTTTACATACATATTAAACGTTTAAAATGCTCGCAATGATCATTGGGTGAAAGTCACCGTCAGCTCAAATGCAACTTGAAACTACTTATATGTAATAGGGTAATAGATTAAGTTAATTCAAATCGTACTTATACTGTAACAATAATATGATAATATTACAGACCTCATTGAGTTCTTTGCCTCTGGATACAATACTTCATTAGGGAAGACAGTAACGCGCTCTGGTGATCTATACAGTTTTAATAGGAATCTTTGATCTCAAAAGTCGGACTTCTTTTATAAATTAAAGCTTATAATTAAAAAATATAAAAGACACTCCAAAGATATAAGGTAAGCTTTAAATTCTATCACATTGCTTTAAATCACCTCCACAATTTAAACATTAGTGGCTCTACGTTTCATCAATTGTGATGACGCGTGGCTGATGCGCTTTTCGTTACACTATAAGCTGATGCGTTTGTGGGAATGAGCGGGAATTTGTAAATCGGATTAAGTGGATAAATGCCGATAGCAGACGGCCGATCGACGATTTGACAGTATTTTACTATTCCAACTGTTTCACTATAGCATACAATAACCGCAGCGGTGCGGCTTAGATATTTAGGTGGCTTACAAATATCCATTAAACTGTCTATGTCAGCTACAAATTGGCTATAGGTAGATACAATTATGGATTAGGTTACACATATTTAAATTAGTGCAAATTTACTATTGTATTTCAGTTAAAATCCACATTAACGAAGGATATTAGAGGAAAATCAGTTATATTCACGTTAGTGCAGAGATACCCAGCGCGGACACCTATTTTATGATAATAAAGGGAATGTACGATATTTACATACATTTAGTTTGGAGCTTTAAGCGATTTGAAAATATAAGACTGACATGCTATGTCCTAATTCGTATATTCTCTCATCCACAGTGAAGCAGTGCGTTAAAAAATCGGGGAAGAACCGATCCTAACTGAAAGACGTAAAAATGTTCGTTACTACGTCACGTTTTTGTTTTCAGCAAAAAGTATGAAGTTTATCTGCACGGCGATAGACACCGATAGCCTTTGCAAAGAATGATCATAGCGTTAAAGATACAAACATTTCCGTATAATTTTGTTCAAGTAATCTTACAACCGTTAGATTTTTTCAGAGGAGGTCAAGAGCCAGGTAAATAAAGGGCAGTTTGCGGTTGGTATAATCGCACCTCACGCGCGATACAGATCTCGGCTTAGGGCGACTTTGTACCGGATAGCATTGGAGAGAAATCTCGGCAAATAACTCAGGGTGGTCGCGCGAAAAGCGCAAACCATTAGTCACGGACGTCGGTGGCGCTTGCATAAAATATAATTCTGACGTCAATTGTGACGTTGACAAACTTCCACATCAATTGAACTCCTTGATATAATTCTATCAAAATTTATAATACCTTCCTTCTGAAAGTTTCATCCGGTTTAAATGTACATAAAAACTTTTCAAACTTCAGCTACTTATTCATCCAACCAAAATTTACCGCAAACGGAACCCACAGAGAAGTCTAGCGACGCAATAAATTTGTCATTCATTCATTTCCATTCCAAATGTCATCCGCCCAAGATTATGTGACGTTTTAATAGGTCAGAATTAGCATAGGAACGGGCGGGTTACTATTTTATCTTTAGAGTACAAATAAGTATAGAGAGCGCTTCTACATATAAGTCTGAATCGGTATCTGTATGCATTCAATATTTCTGTACTCGTTTACCGACCTCACCAGTATTAAATGAAATTGCACTGCAGAAGCTTAATAACATGAAATTCGCAAGATGTTTGCTAATTTATTACCTACTTGCAATAATCGATTCACTGCTAAAGTACTATTTGTGAATAGATATTTGAAAATCTCTTGTAGCCCTGATAATATTTAGTCCTTTAGTTTTATTTACCCCATTTTACAATTATCTGAAGCAACGATTTGTAGTCTTAGAACACAAAGTTATCGGACTGACAAAACCAATTCATACATTCATTCAATCATTAACCAATACATATATTTTTAATTCGATTTTTCTTATTGAGTACATACTTATTTCATATTGTTAATATTATAGGTATTCCTTGCGTAGAAATATTATATAACACTATGACGATTTGAAATCTTTGAACACTCTAAGCCATTCGTACTCGGAGAAATCGGTTGAATCATTACGTGTTAATATTATCTTAGATGTTATGTCTCACGAAGAGGTAAGCCTATATGTCAGTAGAGGATTATTCAAGACTTCGGACGCTTGAAACGATCTTAGGCGCATCGTTCTTCGCCGTTTCAGAGATTTGATTGCTGGATTCAACCCTAATACTTGTTGCTTTATTATTTGACTGACAGCTTTGTTTCAACAAACTTCTAGAGTATTATGAGAAGCAGATTAAACTTTCAATAACTATAATGAATTTGAATGTAACTATAGTCAAACACACATACTCATAACAACATAACCGAACAAGGATGACATAATACGTTATATATAGGATTCTTGTTATTGTTAATATTACGGGTAATAAATCGGGGAGCCATTAGTTTAGTCCCACTCTACAAAAACAAAACAAAATACTGATAAATTGGAATCTCTGTGATTCAATATAACGCTAAAATTTTAAACTATGAGTAGGTATACAAACGCGTCTACTTGTGACGTAACTTAGATTACACGTATATTCTATTTAATATACTTACGTATAGTATAATATGTACATATACGAGTATGTGGATGCTCGCTGATATGCAAACATAACATCACGCCTGCACAGTTGCTTACTCTTTTTATGAAGTAAAAAAACCTCGATTATTCAACGCATTTTTAGCAAGAACTCAATACAAAATGTATAGGACTAGAAATGTCTGCAACCCTTCTGTCGATGAACTGCGGTCGGTATCACATCGTTCCAGTTTACGACCGGGAGGCGTGAATAGTATCGTCTAGCGACACAATAGCATTACCTTATGCTTTAGGTTTTTACAGTCTAAAGGTCCGAATTCTTTCAAAAAACACCCTTATTTAAGCTTGTTTGACAACCGCTTAAGGATCGACTCCCAATAATCTACAATAAAAAGGGTCAAAAGGTCGCTCGGTATTGCGCTCCTCATTGACCGCAATTTCATACTTTCCAAACCACTTGTGCTTGCCAATTTTATGTTCTAGTATCCTAATATAAAATCAAATATAATATAATATAAAATCAGTAGTCAAATAGTTACGTAAAAAAATATGTTATACGTAGCTTGACAATAAGCAACAACATACCGTCACGCCAGATCCCTAACGGGATAGGCAGAAAGCACCGAAAAAATAAAATAAAAAACTTGACAATATTATTATATTTTACCTATAGCGTAATATCACGCCTGTAATCCCCTTAAGGGGTAGGCAGAGGAGTGTAGTACACCCCCACATTTCACCAGTTACGTT
>DWDX01000113.1:0-38451 GCA_018245675.1 Agara michaeli | reverse complement strand
GCCAGCCGCGCCAGCTCGCGCTCCGCGCCGCCCGCGCGCGCCGCCAGCGACAGGTGCCACGGCGGCGCCGCCGACAGCCTGCACGCACGCACACATACATACATACATGCACACTCGCCCATCTATGTTAAATAAATGTCTCAAATAGATGCGGTCGACTAGCTACAGGGTCCTATTTCAGCAACGGACTGATGCAAGATGTTGATAGAGTATGTGGCGATAATGATGATGATATTACTATTTTCCATTCAATAAACTAGATAAATGCAATATGAAGGTAATGGAAAGGAGACAGTATCATTGAATTGTCATCAGCGGAGAGCGCAAGGGCCGGGGGTCTCACCGGTCCCGCTGCTCCTTCTCGAGCTTGACGAGCAGGTCGTAGGTGTGCTTGAGCGCGGCCGAGATGCCGTAGTCGTGGTGCGCCGCCAGGATGTCCTCCTCCATGTCGTGCAGGAAGTCCACGTCCACGCCCAGCGCCGCGAGCCCGCGCAGCTGCTCCAGGTCCACCTTCACGTGAGCCAGCTCCTGTACATTATAATACTGTATACCCAACAACAAAATCTGTGAGGAAATGAAACAGAATAGTATAAACGTTATGAGTGTTTTTGCACGTTTAGAAATCGTAGAACCAGATCAATTGTTTTCTTCTTCAATTTATGCATAAATTTTAATTATAACCAAGCAGTATCTGTATAAATATTTTTGATTAATAACAGCCTGCACTATATTTAACATTTTCCATAGCTTACAGTTTCCTCCTTGGTCATGGCAGGTTCCGGCTGCGCCTTCCTATCCGGGAACATGGCCTCCATGTCGTATATGGCCGTCCAAGGAGAGTCCGGCGCGAACCGCAACAGCTCCTCGTTGCCCTGGCCGGTTTCGGACGCTGGACGTTTTATAAATACTAAGTCCATATACATATACGTTTAAAAAATGTTCGGTTATCATAACACAGGTGTTTATTTGTTTAATTTGCAGTCCGATAGCTGCGAGTAAGGGGCCATTCATAAAAATTTCGTATGAAATATTATGTTTTGAAAAATGTGGTGTCAATATTTGTAGCCCTCCCCACTCCTTGTCACACGATGTCACACTTTGTCGACCCCCTCCCTGCCCTTAACGTGTGACGTAATTTTTGGATGGTCCCTAATATAGTCCCATTTATTTTTATGACGTGTGCGTCTGTGTGCGTTCTCGACGGTGCGGAATCCTGTAAGTGGCGACATACTCACGCAAAGTGTGATATATGAGATGCGACTCGTCCTTGGTGAGGGTGGCGAAGGTGCCGTCGTAGGAGGGCGCGTAGGAGCTGAAGGGCCCGTAGTTGAGCGGCTTCACGCACTTGGCGAGGTTGCGGCGGTCCTCGCGCGGCGCTGTAAGTTAACGATAGGGACATGGGAAAAAAATATTAAACAACAAAGTGACAATGTGTTAGTAAATAATCGGGGTAAAGTCATAGTCAAATTTTTCAATTTTACCTCGGCTAATTTGAAACCCTTTCTCTGCCAAATTTCAAACTTTTTTAACACGTTTTTTGTCATTGTGATTTTATAAAATGTGATTTTGAGGTGTCATTTCATGCTCCATACAAATATGAAATAAATTAACAATCCGTGTAGTTTTAACCCGATATGAAATGGAATGTTCCTTAATATAAAGCAAGAAGGGACTGGGCTAAGCCTCCAGGCCAGCCGGTCTAAGAAAGCGAATTTAATAAACATGGCTCCGGTGATATTATCGGTACAGCCATTCAAAACTTACTGTGTAGAGTGCCAGTGCCCTGCGTGAGCTTCCCCACGTATCTTCCGAGGGTCAGAGGTTTATCTTCTCCGGTACCTTCCACAGTGTTAGTCACCAAACAGAGGGTAGTCTTGCCCTCTGCATCCATTCGGGGGAAAGCTGAAAGCAAGACAAACACACAACCTTTATTTCTATTATAGCATTAATTGTTCTATCTTAACAACAGCACAATTGTAAAAAACACCACACAGAATTTGGGGTTTAATTCCCCATTCAATTACATGTATTGGAACCCTTTTATATTAAAGGTATTTTCATTATACAAAACCCTGTACAATTATTCTTACAGATGTTGGGAGTCCGCCGCCGGGATGAGCCTTTGAAGTTTAAAACGTATTATTATTTTTAACTATTAATCTCCGTGAATTCTTCTCAAACATTGCCCAATAATTTGTTACCCAAGTTTTATAATGTTCCCCATCACATCATTTAAGCCAACAAATTATCAAAATACGGACCTTTTTTGGCCAACCTTCGCCTGTGTTGCTCCCTGGCCGCTTCCATCTTTATCTTCACGCTGTCTCCCGAGTCCTGGCGGTCCTGCCCGCCGTCGGACACCACCTCGGCCTCGGAGCCCCCGCTCTTGATCGGGCTGCTGCGTTTAAGCACCTTATGCTGCGGGAACACGGCATACATTCGCTTGCTATGAAGCTCCGTGCACAGACCGTATCGGTGTGTAGTAAGTGTGATATGTACAATAAGCGATGGAGCGATAGACTTGGAGTCAGTGGTGTTCAGTGTAAGCGGAGTGAATTATTTGTGTTTCACGATTCTTCTATTGGACATGAACAGTTTTTCAAATATTCATTGCAAGTACATAGCAATTTAGTGTGTTTTATGCAGTACAAAGGAATTCTAGATTACATGGACACTATTAGACATAATGTTGATACGAAAATTTAATAAGTTTATTTCAATTTGAAAAGGGTAAATCATGTTCGCTTGTAGAAGTGGAATAGCAAATGTAAATTTAAAAAAAAAACGTGCAAATTGTTTCTTTTTAATAATTGTAAAACAAAAAAAAATCATATCATTTTACAAAGCATAACTTTTTTTTCATATTTCTCGGGCCATCGACAAATCAAAAGGGGGCGTCCATTGTTAGCAAATAACAAGACGCTAAATAAAAATGTTAGCAAAAATCCACTCGTGAAGTAATAATGTCGTTTACATGCAAGTAATGTTGTATTGTTTTTTTAATATTCAATATTTTCCAAAATCACATTTACTGCACACCAATCGCATGCACTAGACGGTTAACGCGGTCTTGGGACACCGTGGACGCGGTTATTTGAAAAGTTATGATTTCTTTTTTTTGCATTAATTAGCATCAGCGACTCATGCCCAATAATGTGAGGAGTCTCTTGTGGCAATCATTTTTGCTAAGAATACAAGTACGTATGTTATATCTACATTATAGATATTGTTTGTTTTTGTCTCTTATTTAATCTTAACAAAATTATGTAAAAGGACAAGAGCTCTGCTCTGTACGATAATCTAAAAGTTTCTGATCCTAACGTCCACAGTTGGGTGTTCGCAGTCAAGTAACATAACAGTAGAGATTATTTTTCATGAGATTCATTGATTATGTCAGTGGTCGGGTATCTCGGTGCATCTTTATTGTTACCTATTCAATGTTAGCACTTTTTTCCTTTTATTCTTCTGCTCTTTTGTCTGGGTCTTTCTAATAACAATATTTATGGTTACAGTCTGTCACACTAGCCAAATATGGATTTGCAGAAAATGATTTCGTTGCCTAATAAACTTTTTTATCAATGCATGTATCGCCTTCATTTAGAAAAGTATGAGCGTTGAACGATGAAATGAAATATTATTATTTTACAATATAGAAACTTTTCAAATAACCTCCACACGACACAGACTAGAACGTAGAAGCCAAACACGCTAAGTACTAAGTGCTTTTCACTACGTAATAATGATGATGTAGCAAACCTTCTTGCTGAACATCCTAAGTGGCTGCGTTGCAAAAACGGTCATATTCATAAACATATATAGTTCCACTCGATCATTAATTTTACAACAACATATGCATATTTTGAAAAAGGAACGCGTAGTGTAAGTGCGGGTAGATCGAAAAAAAACAAAATTTCATAATCAATAAGTGAAAAATATACAATCAAAATAAGATGAATAAAAAATAGAATTAAAAAAAAAACAATCACGATTGCTTTATTTCAATATTCTGACAGGCAGAAAGAGATGCCAACATGAAATATCAATTATAATACAGACAAAACTTTGTCAGGACCATCACAGCTGTGACCAAAGGTAATAAAGGATGGATTTTTTTGTATGTGACTGACTCTTGGAATCAAAGCTGTATACCACAGATCATAACCTGATCGATATGAAAATAGTACATGTTGTCTGTCATATGAAAAAATCAATTGATTGAACTGACATATGTCAATCATAAACTGAAGTACATCCTGGAACTTATGCATGTTAGTTAAAGCACTTAAAACCCCTTGGATATATACATGTAATACATTGTGTATCAATGAATGTAACTAATTTTTAAATCAATTAGGTTAAATAACAATTGTAACCTCATTTACTAAAACTTTACACCACAATAAAACACTCCATAGCAGGATTATAGTTAGGATATGTTTTTCCCTATCTGATATACTTCAAATATGATGCGAGAGAAAGAGATAATGCAAAATCACAAAATATCTGCTATTGAGTATTTATTAATATGGTAAACGATTAATAGATTAGATTGATTTACAGCAGAAATAAATAAAAATAGGTCTCACCACATCCATCTTGCCGATGTCAAAGCCGAGTTCTCTGATGGGGATTTCGTACATGTAAGTGAGGAGGTCCCCCATCGGCCTGAGCTTCTGTGGCGTGAGCTGCTTGAGACCGGCGTGAAGGAGCCTCCGAGCTGCCTTATGGTACACCGTCCCAGGCTTGTTGTATTTCATTGCATTGTTGCACATGACTTTGAAGTCACTCTGATTAAAAAGAAATCTATGTAAACGCCGATTTGTAATTCAAGTTAAAGTTTTATATACTTACGAGTATATTAAGAAAATATGAAAATACGAGATTTAAAAATATAATAAGCCAATTATTGGTACTGACAATAAAACAGTTCAATGACTTATACTCGTTGTCATCAATCTTCTGTTTAATGGTTGAGAAGTCCATCGGTCTCTTGATAATAGTGGAGTAGCCGGGAGCGAAGTTGTCGTTAACGGGCCACGCAAAGAACTGGTGGGGATCCCGCTTCTCCAGGTTCCGGAGCAGTTGTTCCAGGAGACGGGAGAGAGGTCGACGCTTTTGACTGGCCTGACGAGTTCGTAACATGTGTAAACTTAAAACAGTTTGTTGAACTCCAGTTTTATTAATTACCTTTCAATATTTATTATACTGCATAAAATAAAGAACAAAACATAACTGTCTAATATATATGATAGACTGTAGAAAGGTCTATCTATATGTATGTTTGCATTTGGAATTGCATTTAATTGCATGTTGGCATAGGGGTTTGAACTGCAAATGTTTAAATTGTTCTACCTTAAGGACACAAGTACGAGGTTCTCTGTGTGAAGCCGGTGAATTAGGGCCCGGACTAAGACGCCTGACCATCTTTTTCGGGAGCCCTTCATCCTCCGAGTCGTCATCGTCATCTGATAATTTGATCTGCAAATGAACAATCAATGAATGCTTAGTGTTATCAATAGGATTTCAAATTTAAAAAAAATATATCTTTAATGTAGAGTTGACAAGTGTTATGTATATGATGCAATCCGTGATACAAATCCCAAAACAATAGTTTTAACATTTTTGTCATGTTCACCCATGATGCAGACTGTTCAAATTAGCTTCATTGGAATCGGTGTTGGAAATAACCTCACCATATCAATCTCGCGGCGTCTTTTTTTCTTCTTCTTTGGTTTATCATCCGAATCCCTGCGTTCATCAGTAGCTGAATGTTCCATATCACTCATTTCTAATACCTCCTCTAAAATACAAAAACATTGTTTACATAGTTTAGTAGTATCGCGCTAAGTAATATAAAAATTCATGTTAACTACTTTTAGATTAGCATCAAAGTAACTTTGTCTTACAAGGGTATTTTCGCTTCGGAAAAAACCTGCCAAAAATGAGATTCATCGACACCAATCATAGAGTCTATTAAATTGTTACGAAAATTTCTCTCTAAGTAAAACAACGTACGCAAGATGGAGAACTTCACTTACTACAGCTAAGTTTGTCGGTATCATCCATTTTTATCTGACAATATAGGTAAAAGTAATATTAACATTAGTTAAGGTATATTTAATTCAACATTCGGTTTGAGTTAAATAGTTAATATTAAAAGAGAATAGTTGTAAATTTCTACGGAATTATAACCCAAGCCGAAAAATGACAAATTGTCAAACTGACAGTGACAAAGCGTAGCTGAAAGGTTGACAGCCCGTTATATTTTATATTGTAAAGGATTAAATACAAACGTAATGATTAAACGCTTTGGATTATGTTCTTTTAGCCAATACTTTTAATGAGAGTAAATTTATCAAACGCGAATTCTGAGGATTGTAAGTCGATGAATGCAGGTGTTAAGTTGCTTAGTTTGTCAATAATATTTATCAATATTAAAACCAATTAACTTCGTTAATACCACAATTTTCAAATAAGCATCTGTTTATCCTAGTAATATTTACAACTTCGACGGACAATGAACTTAAAATAGAATGGGTACCCAGGCGAAATTTGTAAATTCAAACGGAGTGTGGTAAGATTTCGAGTCCTAGCTACAAAAATACAGAATGTAATGTTGTGTCAAAAAAAATTAAATTACTAAATACTACATTTATTTTTAAATACATCCAACATTTATAATTCACTAGCTTTTGCTCGCGACTGCGTCCGCGTGAATTAGTGACGTTGGGCTGCATTTTGAATTTTTAGCATACTTTTATTGCCAATTAGTTACGACATTACATTAGAAACCTCAAAAATAATAGTATTTCTCTACTATATGATGGATGTTATTATACATAGATTAAAGGCTTATGCCTTAATCTTGAATCACTCTATCTATTCAAAAAACCGCAACAAAATCCGTTGCGTCGTTTTAAAAATCTAAGCATACGTAGAGAAAGACAGCGGAAAGCGACTTTGTTTTATACTATGTAGTGAAACAGCAAAACAAAAATTAAATAAGTAACACATTTTTTACAGTCGTTTCTACTCGTGTCCGTTTCGAGCTCCGAGCGCTCCGTTACTACTGGCGCCCTGCTCTTGTCAATATTTTACTTTTTACTTTCTTTTGTCAAGATTTCACTCTGTTACTTTTCATAATACCAAAAATAATTATTAGCGGAAAATTGGTGTTACGATGACCAGTATGTATTGCATATTGTGATGCATAGTGTAATGTACATTTTTATCCAAAAATAGAATCAATCCTTTGCACATTTATTTACTTCCCTAAATAATTAATACGAAACTAAACCACAACGAACAATACAATCAAAGCGGATCCGGTTTTAAACGAATATTATATAAAAGATGGGAGTTCAAATTTTAAAACTAAAAAAATATTCTATCCGAAATGACGAAATTATTTCCCAACTCGCATAATTCTCAGAACTATAAAGCAATAAAGCTATAAAAAAGCGATTTGCAGAGAAAGCTATCTATTAGTTGTAACTTACATAATACATCCAAACTTCACATTGGAGAGAGCATTTCACGCCAATCAAACGTGTTAACAATGACAAACGACTACAGTGGGAAAACGTATGAAACTGACGAGAGAGGTTTTTATTCATTTATAATCATTTGTGATGTAAAATAACGATTGTTACGGAACTATTTTTTCCGTACAATATATCGTGTACATAAATTCTAATAACGACTGAACTACGAAATTATCGCATAATAGTGAGAAATAAGTACAAAATGTGTAAAAACTACAGAGGAACTGGCGATGATTTTATAAATACAATACTATACTTGTTCTTGGCTTCAGTTATTACGTGTTTATATTAGGACTAAGTATAGGACTATTACTATACTGCAATGTTAAGTGGGATCGTACTGTTTTGTGCTTTAGAATAGGTTAAGATAGATTTGAAATACCCTAACCAGCATGTCGAACAACTCACGACACCGTGTTCCAGTCTTAAGTTAAATCTTAATCTCATGAAGTTACCCGCCATGTATTAAGAGAAGCGATCGTACTTAAGTTCCGGCATGTCGAACAATAAATGCCAAGTCCTGCCACCCGTGTCCGGCGTTGCTTAACTTGGGTGATCCTTTGTGATCTGCCGCCGTCAGCGCTACGGGCGCATGTTTGTACAGACATTTAAATATAC
Source organism: Agara michaeli (assembly GCA_018245675.1). Classification (NCBI taxonomy): domain Eukaryota; kingdom Metazoa; phylum Arthropoda; class Insecta; order Lepidoptera; family Hesperiidae; genus Agara; species Agara michaeli. The sequence goes on along the minus strand of DWDX01000113.1, from coordinate 30,289 downwards.
AGTTGCATCGCGTCTGGTTCATTGCTACGATTAGAATACTGACATACGTACGTCAGTATAACAATAATTTTCGACGAAGCATTTCTATTACAATTCCTTTTTAAAGTTATATGTCACGAAAACTGCAATGGAAATAAGACTCTATTCGACATGGCTTTGTTAGTTTGGTAGGCCTCAGCCGATTATATTAGACATAGACAATTTTTCTGACATCAATAATATCAAAAATCTAATTTTTTTTGGGAATCCCGTTCATTTGAACTATATTTGATTTAATTAGAAACGACAGGACCATATCGTAAGCAAACTTTGATTACAATTCGTATCCAATGAAATCACGTTTCTATAATATATAGAATAATATACTCTAAGAAGCGTGTCAAATAATAATATATAATAGCTCCCGCTTCATTCATACTTCAACGCGGACAAATATGCGAGAACGATTTGAACTTAGCACGAATTTCGATCAGTAATAATGATAAGACAACGCCACAATGGCGGATTTAAATATCCATGACGTTTGATATTTTTGTAAAACTATTCCGGGTGTGTATAGAATGTTGATCAAACAAAAACGGCTAAGTCGATAAACGTGATTGTAATCAAGCGATGTGTACGTATCAAATATAGGCCAAATGCCAGCGTATCATGTCATAATAAAAAAAAACTAAATCCGTGCTAATACCTATTCTCTTCGTTTAGTTTACGGTTGGTAATTGTTTTGATATTTTCTATCTATAAAGTATTACGCATTAAGTACAAGGCATATAAAAACCATGTGAAGAGTACATATCAAATATTTATATACATACATGTCTACGCGGACTTTTTACAAATGAAAGTAATGAATCCTCGATATGGAAATCTTTAGTATTCGGTTATCCCTTTGGGAAATAAGTGTGATAACGTTTATAGATATGTATGTATAAAAGGAATATTGTCGGAATTCATTTTAATGGTCTTAAAGAATCTACGATCACAGTTTAAAGTTTAAATAATATATTCATAATTGTCTTTTTAAAATACATAACATAAAATCATTTTGTTTTCAGTGAAATTAACAAAATGACTACGTGTATTTCGAGAACTATAATTTCGATTAATATTATCCATATGCAGTTCTTGGTTTCGTTTAAACAATAGGTACAGTGATATAGAAACTGCGCAGCCGTGGTGATTGCAGCCTTAGCTGGTTTGTGTTTGCGTTCTGTTCCCCGTCCTTCCGTGTGATCCGCTAATTAAAGTGGCCCCGCTCGGCCAGCTAATGGAAAATCGCGCTTAATAAATCTTGCATTGCGTTTTGTTGCTCCCATCCGCGCGGCCATTCCGCAACTCACGGCGCTCCGTAGCTAATTCCGTTTCCTATTATTAAATTTAAATGTATCATATAATCCATACCAATCACCTACTGAAATACTTTGGTAACCTACAACTTTTGTTACGATTAAAAAAGAAAGTTAACATAGATGAACTTTGCTTTCTACGACTCATATATGTAGATATATTCCATGTTGGATATATTAAAATTATTGAACAAGGTGGCATTGTGTACGATTTATACTGTATAGAATGCAAATATGATAGGACATAAATAACATAGTATAGCATAACAGAATAGTAATGTGTATTCAAATTGGAAACTCTTTTTCTTCGCTCCGTCATCGAAGTCCTGACTGGTGATGTGCCGGATCATTAAAAATGTATCCTCGGATACGGATCCGAGTACGGATATTTGGTGTCAAAATCCGCGGATACCGATACGGATACGGATATCCGGAGCATCACTAGCCCTGACGCGTGGTATAATACAAAACAAATGAGGAGTAGCAGAATCGCCCGAGCCACAGATATTTGTTAACGGCGGTGTTGAGCTCGCAGGCCACTCTCCAACATTTCCAACATTGTATCATTGGATCGCGCATCGCAGGTGTTCCGCGGATAACATTACTCCGCCGTTTACGTTGCTTGACGACTATTGGAAATTACACCTGTAAAATATTTCCCATATCACACCATTAGATCTTATTGCACCGTTTCTAATGTTATGTTACTTGCGCCTATAACTCAGTCGGCCGCACGAGCCGAGTGAGGATTATTACCGCTCAGAGAATATTATAAGGCATTCCAAGATGGGTTCCTCGCGATGGTTTCCTAAACTCAACATTCGTATCACTCGCACCATTGAGTAGCAAAGAGCGGAATCTTCTTCCAAAGAATTTCTAGAAAATTATGTGTGATAGGAACTATGATTTTAGGACATTCAAAAGAATTTGGCATCCAGTTAGATTACAAAATAAATAAAATTTGATTTTGAAAATGTACTTACGTGAAGAGATACTTGACTTAAAGGTAAAAGTAATAATTTAGTGACATCCTATTTTTACATCATTATTACTAATATTCACTATGGCGGAAAATATTCAACTATTATGCTAATAAAGATCATGGTTTTTCTAGCGTTTGCGGTGCAGGGCGTTGCCATTAAAAACTCCTATTGGTGTTGCCAGTTTCACTTAATCACCTATTGTTTCACGTACTGTCAATGCTTTCAAATTGCAATGGAATAAATGCGATTGGTAGCAAAACACATGAAGCCTCAACGTGTTTATGCGTAGATCGCAAACGATCTGTACAGCGCCTCTGAGCGGACATATTAAGTCGTAAACCTCGTAGTAGGCTTAAAAACATCTGACAATTAGGTTGCCCGCTAACACGTACGTCCACCTATCCGCACTGTAGCAACGTGGTTGAATATGCTCCGGACGTCCCGCACTTGCATTGCAGTTGCAGCCAAATGTGACTGGTAACGTTTCTTAGGTCATAGTTACTACTTGTTATTTAGTTAACCAGTGCCTTTAAGTTATACTACCTGCACGAACATTAGATATTTTTACATACAATATCTAAACACAAAGTCCAGTGCTCAGCGTTATCTAAAAAATTCGAAGATCGTCGTCTCTCCCAATTAGCATGCGACTTAGTTTGGCACTCGGAGTACTGACAACGAATTTAACGCTACTCGAATATAACATACTTATCTGCATAACTTAGAATCGGATAGCCGTGTGTACCAATTGTTATTGTACCGATAATTTTTATTGTCATTCGTGTTTTCCTCGAAAGACGGCAAAATATTCACCAAAGGATGAAATTGGCAAGATCAATTCCGTCTCAACTCATCATCATGTCGATTGTTACGTCTGATAGCAGTAATAAACGGAAACTAGATTTGAACACGGGTGCATAACAAGTGCAATTTGAGTGCGCATGTGAGCGAGTTTTTGTGTTATTCCTGCGTAGTATTTGCGCAACGTTCTCGACGCAATGAATCGGATCGTAGCTCAGTTAGATACGATTCCGTTAAATTACGCACTATTCTTATATAAACGTTTTTTTTACGTGAATATAGCAACAAACGATAAGGCAATGGTCACTAGAGACCACTGTCGCCCACGGACATCTGTTACCGACCTTTTATTGGACTGGAGGAATGGGACTGTAGTGTGAATTGGTTTAGTTAGTAATAGATGTTTATGAGTTTTTAGCTGGTGATCATTGTGAACGGGACTACAGGAATACGAATTAGTACCATGACCATTAGTCAGTTAGAATATCCTCGTACGTGTGCACTAGTATTAGTTAGTGTGCCTGCTGTTACAGATCGGTCAGAGATGCGTTGCTACTTTTGAGGAGTGAGATTTTTGTATTTTTGTACACTGGACCGGCGTCTATGAAGTTTTGTGAAATACTAATAATATAATTACTACATGGTTGAATAGTCTAGCTTGACCGTATCATAGAGATATTGAATGACACAATTGTAACAAATATTGCCTTAATGTCACACCGTTTGTCCATGAGAGAGTACGATCTACACTGCGATCCTGAAATGACCAAACTTAGCTTTTGAAACAAAGAAAGAGGCAAACAAACAAGATAATAAAAATGGTAATTAAGAAAAATCATAAAATAATAGTGGCAATAAAATGTGTGTTTAAAATTCATTCCAACTAAGATATTTTGTGGAGTTAGGGTTTTTGCGAGTTAGATGCTAGGCTCTACATTCGATCTGATAACTTCTTAACAATGAAAGCGTAATGAGCTTGTGAGTTTTTGCAATATACTTTACATGAAATAGTTTTGGTGGGATACAAGTTTACATATATAACCGGCGTACGTTTTTCCCGCGTATTGTTGCAAAGTAGTTGTGCATTTTATAACAATGGATTTCCGGAAAGTAACTGATACTATTAAATAATTAGAATGAATTAAAGTTACAAGTCAATGTGAATTAAACGTGCAATTCATATTAATTATATGTTAAGACTTGCCAACAGATAGTAAGCGGCAACTCTAGTTATTTCTATACATTGGATTAATTAAAGAAAAAAAATTGGAAAATTCGTATTTTTTCAAAAATCCAATTATCATCAGCAATACACATACATAGTCAGGTAGACGGATCGATAGAACTTTCCTTGAGATGTAATATCAGGTACCCAGTTCGCTAACACAGCCTTTCATAACAAGCGATGCAATTAAATATTACATGACATATGCAAAGACGCGAGCCGCTAATTGTTCTCGTGTTACTCTGAGAAACGCGATATTTTCCCTCGTTCCGTTAATTTCGTAATCCCCGTAACATTGTGTAACACGTAACTCCCCTTTCATTACGCTCGCTTCCTACGTTATGTATTGATTGCCTCGTAAAATTATACCACGAATTACATTAGCCCAAACGCATGTGGAGGCATAACTTCAATTTATTGATCGTTGGACAACCTGTGAACTGATTATAGGTACCGACTGACACTTCTCTTGTGCGATTGTTATAGGGTTTCTGTCTTATTTTGTTTTGTTTGCTCTATTTTCCATCATGCGAGCTATCTTCATCCACGTATAAATGCGTTTGCTTTCCTTCTTTCTCTCTCTTTCTTTTTTTGTTAATTATAGTTAATATTGTTAATAAGATAGCATTAACGTTAGTTTAAATAATTACTTTGCGACTTATTTTTATTGTGTCCTTAATCAATGTCCACTTCGTCTATTTTTTTATCCTAAATAATTTAAGCAATAAATTAAAGATGGTCATATTTCTAAATCAATATGTGTGTTTGTATGTTTGGACTGGGACTTGACAACATTTTGTATGTAGTGTGGAAATTCGTCTTTTTCATGTGAATTATTATCTATTTCGAAAAAAAAAGATGGAAAAGTGATATCCACATGAATACTTTGAAAGTATTTTATCTAACCCAAGCCAGACGAGTAAGTCGAATGCACCGTCCTCAACGTAAGTGCGCACCGCTCATGCAGGCATTCCTTCGGGACTTCAAGCATTCCTGTCTCCTTTAACTATTTAATTTGGTCTCTTACAAGAATACAAAGATAATCTGGGCCTTTGTTCGCGGCCCTTCATAAAGATAATTGCGTTGGCAAGGAATTATGAATGCAAGCGCTAGAAAATTCGAAGAATTTCTTTAGTACACCGAAATACGTGAAATATAAAACAAAATTGAAATTTGTACTAAAAATGAATTTATCGTAATCTCAGACACAGCGCAAGTATAAATCATCTCAAAATACTCGTGCTCAAAAATGTAAGTCCTGAATGGAAATCGAACCCGCAAGGCTCAGCAGCTGGGATTACTAACCGTTAGAGCAACAGGCTCGTCGATCTCTGCAAAATTGTGATGTATGTCCACAATAAAATAATTTTAATTAGAAAACCGCAAACGAATCGGCGTTACGTCGCAGAGACATCAGTTTTATATCTCGTTTACCAGCTGTACCCTTATTAGGTAAGGCGTAGGCGTTGTTTGCTCCGCGGAAATAAACCTGACGCAATCTGTTTGAACTGTAAAAATTTCGGTGAACGGAGTGAGTTTTCTATCAATGTTTACTAAGTGATTATATTTGTGTATGATAATTTAGGACGTGTTGTATTTTTTGGCGTGGTCTCTAATGGGAAGTTTCGCGTTTTCTATTACGTAATGCCTCTCGTTTGGTTGCAATGCTTGCGATTCCGTCTAATAGGTAGCGCATTTGCGTCTTAACGTGGACCGCGCATACTCATATACACCCTTGTCTTGAAGAGTTGTAGGGTTTTTGATCGGGGTACGGATAGTGAGTGATTATTTGAATTAAGATAACCAACCTCTCTCTCGAATGATATAATAGCCGCCAACATGGAGGAGATATATTTGTATATATTCATATCAATACGAATATTATAAGGATTAATTTCTATTTATTTTGAGATCAGATGATCTTCTCTTTAAGTTCTCCAAAGATGTAATTATTGCTCGTAAATAATTATTTTATAGACGATAATGTGGGATAAATACATAAAAATAAAACTAAAGGAGTATTAAAGGTTTGTAAATCTTTAGCCTCCGCTTACCCCTGTGGCAAATCTGCGTGACTATATGAATACTACATACAGATGTATGCATAAAACTTTTGTCATTAGTAATACTCGTATTCAAATGTCATATTACTAAACAGTTACCGAAAACAGAGTTTATTTATGGTCAGCGAGCCGCTCCCACGTGTCGAGTTGAGAATCGCGAAATAAACATCGCCTACATGCCGGTAGGTGGGAATGTCGATCAAATAAACGTGTTTCGTTACATAGTTGCTTATCGGCCGCAATACGATATCACATCCAATGTGTGCGCTCCGATGTAAGCCGATTTCCTATTACGTCCGCGATGGTACTCGACTGTCTTATAAAGGCTACATGATATAATATGAAAGTAAAATAAATTTCATTCTTCAATGTTTTTTCCTCAATAAAGTACGCTTTAGTATGTTAATATTAATTTGTTATTAACAATTGTGACCTGTGCTTGCATTACACGTTTTTTTATAGTCTGGTGGCTATAGCTTTGTTAGGGGGCTAGGAGAGGGGGACGGTCCAAGGTTCGAATCTGTTCACCTCACACAGAAAACACAAATTATATTGTCATTCTTATCGATCCAAATTAATATTCAAAATTGAACAGTACTATCGGGAAGTGACATGCAAATATTGTGTTTTGTTCAAAATTATTGATGCTTGTTCATTTATTGATTGTATGTAGTATTTAATTGAGGAAGTCGCATTCACGACGTTATAAAGCTAAAAGCTAAACATATGATATGTATAAAGTCGTAAACAAACCGGTTCTATCAAATACTTTGAAGGTAATGAAATTTTACTAGGATTTGTACATATTTCTACCGCTAAGCAGTATGATAATATCGGCGAGCAATAAGGCTAGTACAGGACCTACACACAGTCAATATACCTATTACCTAATTACTTTATCTGTTCAAATTAATTACATAAGGGTAGACTGATACTATTGATAAATGTATTTAATAATAATAATAGGTAAGCATTACCTTATAAGTCTAAATTAATTGTGAAATGCTTAAAGCTATATTCCACAGGCATCACTTTTTAAATGTTAGCATTTACGCTTTTACTGACCAATCCATGACTCATGACAACTTTCAAAGACCGCAGATTGACTTGCAGATGAAGAGATTATTGAATGTCCAAAGAATCCGCCAGAGCGGCAGGTTTCTCCAGTCTCGCGGCCTGGTTACCTGATCAGCAATTTAACTTGTCGCTGTCTAGATACAGAAAGGAAGTTTTCTTTACAAGAAGTTTTGTGAAACACAATATTCTATTGGAAAGGCGTTTTTAATTGTCTATTCAAAATTTAACTTTTTATATTATGTTTGAGGTGCGTTGACATCATCAATGATGAGAAAATAACATTCAAAATATGCAAATAATAATGTGTTAGTGAAATTACAATCCATAATTTTTTCCTCATCGACGTGATTTAATTACTATTGTATATCAAATCGCTTATTAATACAGTATGATTTCGCGACAAACTTTAATTCCTAATAATAATACACGCAGGTGCATACAAATTAGCCTTTTCCTTTTCCGCTTAGTATTCCTGTGTCAAGGTCGCTTGGGACGTGGGGAGAGTTGACAATGAACCAGACTCACTGGGGACTTCAGAGGAGAAAGTGACTGACTGATTAGTAGAGACGGCTTTGCTGTCTCTGGTAGTTTGAATATCTTTAAGAAAAAATGTATAAGCTTATAATTCAACCGGCCACTTACAAATGAAATGAGTAAAAATTATGCTTCATTCATGTTTTTATTTAAAAAGGTATTAAGGTAACATCATACTGCCCAATACCGACGCTTTCCAGCAACTACGGTATTACGGATTGCCGGAATTATACATATTTAATTCAATGTAATGAGGATGATTTTGTCAAATTTTCATATAAGAAGTAATTGGCAACATTTATTGGCGAATTTTAATCTCTTCTGATAAGTGACTTAAAAACATCTACTCATATGGTATTCATTAAACGTCCCATGGCTGATTGGGGTATTAAGTACTAACAATAGATCGTAGTTTAAAGTTTTTTTTTATTTCATCAGCAAGTCTGTGACCATAACCTATCTGTCGCCAGGTTTCATTGATAACTCGTCGCTCGCACAGACTAAATGTACATAACAGTCTTCCACATGAAAATACTAATAACTTGTTTTACTGAGTAAAAACATCGTTCATATACTGCTTAATCTAAAATCGTTAAAATGTAACTTATGAATATAAATTTTGTACTTTCAGAGTAGTATTGGATAAACTGCATATTAAACAACTGATCAATATTTATTTTGAATCATGTACTCATATCAATAAACAAAAAGGAATCAGACAGTCCCGTCTTCGCCGAAATCATTCTAAATAATATATATAAATTGCAATCTTGTTACGTTTTCTAAAATAATTGAAATAAAAAACGTAAACATCTCAATTATCTGATACGCAATTATGTGGATATGTTAAAACAGTACAAAATAAACGCTTGGTCGTATCGACGTCTTCGGTTGCGTGGAGCTCCGCGGCTCCACAGAGCGGCTCGGGCGAGCGACGCGCGCGCATGTCTGTCGCGAGTGCACGAGTGCAGTGCCGTCCGCGGAGAACGTGTGAACCGACGTTAACTGTGTTGTGGACTGTGCTGTGACATATTGTACCCAGTTTGTGCCACTCGCAACCCTCGTCAGGATATTTGCACAGGTGATACACGCATTCGAATATATTTGAAGGCGATCGATTGATTCGTACGACTGTTTAATCGGGTATGACGATTTAGAAACTGCGATTCTGATTTTTTTCGCTTACGTTCGTTTGTTTTCCAACCGTCGTTAAATTTATGTCTTTTTTTGTTCAAATAATGAGTATTCCATATGTAAAGCCGATTATTGTAATAATAATAATGCCCTTTTAAAATTTCGTCTCACTCCAATTAACGTATCCATACGTGCCTATAAATATGAAACACACATGTAACATTTGAGATAGATATGATAATAAACTTGACATAAAAAAGTAACTTATTCATGTGAAATTTTTAATATTGAGATGTATGAATAATTTATATTTTACTCGGCATGATTTAAATTTTAAAATAGAAACGGTGGAAACATCTTAGTTACCAATATATTTATACTTACCTACATTATATTTTATTGTATTTAAGTAATAATAAAATAGCTTAATATCTGTATGAAAAAGCGATATATTTTTAACGGTAATTAACAGTTGGTTGGAAGAAGTTACAATTATTATTCTTATTCTAGTACTATTCTAGTCTAGGGATAGTTCTAATTGTTGTTAATAACAACAATTATCAAGATGTAAATTAATGATTAATGTTTTTATAACAAACTACGTAAACAGGCAAGACGTGGTATATTCTTTTTTCACGTTTTCTCCATAAAAAAATAACCCAACATATCATGTGATTATTATAAATTGGGCAATATTCCGAATTCTAAATATTTGCGATTGATGTTTATGAAATGTATAGAATTTGTCGAAAATGCATTCCATATAATTCCTTTTGATTTTACATTTAACATAAGAACCTATTTCGGAGGCATTATATTTAATGTCGCATTACTTATATTTTCTATAATATATACATAGGTACATGAAAAAGAAGACGTAATTCTATTCTTGGGTATGTAACTATTGATGATCTTAAACACTAGATAGGGGAAATATATTCAAACTTCATAGTCGACCCATGTCATTGAACTTAGACATGTATAGCAAATATGTTGCACATATAACAAATCTGCCACCTTTATGGAATGGAGCAGCGTGGTGGAGGATACTGAGTGGCTTCCCATCCTTGCGGACAAGATTCGCGCCAGGCAGGGGCCTCAAAATAGGTTGCATCGTAACTACCCTTAGTTGTATTTCACAGCGAATTCAATGCGATAAGTACATTTAGTAGGTACATGTAGTGACATGAATATACCATTATTAAATAAATAGGTACGTTCCTCTCTTTGTTATCACTGCCTATCTCTGCCAAGACCACCTGTTACAATGTACATATACATATAGCATATTGTTCATTTGATATGTTAATGAAATGAGTCAAATTGTTAAATAGAATAACAACGCAATTTAGCTTCGCAAATATTTGTTTGAAATTTTAACGTGATAATTAAACTGTTCGCGAAATAACCACGGCGTCGCCCGTGCGATGTTTGTCTAGTGTTAACCAGTGATTATTGTGGTTTAATTATAAATTACATTTATAATATTCCGCCGTTCTGTAGTCGGTCGTCTCGAGCAAGGGTCTACTTTTATTATATACATAGTTGCACCTGTTCACACATTAATACTGGGCTAATGTCCATGTTTAGCTAACAACGCGGCTAATTTTTACGTTCTCAATAATAACTAGTGAATGTGAATAACCGTAAATACGTATATTGTCACGCCCTTTTCTCATGGGCGTAGGCAGAGGCTCAATGTTTGTATCGGCTATCGTCCTATCACACAATCGAATTGTCTATTTCCACCGAACACACTTGTCTGTTTAATAATTAACTTTAATTAAACATAATAAAATCCGTATCACACACCGGTTAGGTGTCCAAGTATTCCGAGTTCGATTCCCGACCTAGCATTCTATGTAATGAAATTAATGCATAAGACATCTTGGCATTAGAAATATTTAACATAGATAATAAAAGAGACACGAAAGATATAATAAAGGATATTGGAGTTTTAGAGATTTCAGTAAAAATTAGAAAATGAGTGAAGAGTACTTAGTATTTGCGCTACCGGCTCAGCTCTGTTCATTTGAGCGCAAATACCAAACATTTTTGCACGCAACAACATTACAGTCGGCAATACTATGCCGGCTCTTTTTATTTAAACATCAATCTTGCCTGTCCTCTCGGCCTAATGTTTAGAGACCGTGTTGATCCCGAGGACGTGGGTTCGATTCCCATCCAGGACAAACATTTATTTGCAGAGCACATGTAGCTGTTGTTTGTCGTTTATCGTATTATAACGCAGGCATTTGTTTGGCTAATTTGAAATTAGTTCATTATTATTACGTACAAGAAGCACGTCAGTTTTGCTACGATAGAGATGTCTGGCGCTCAGTGCCGTCTGCCTACCCCGTTAGGGACCCGGCGCGATGGTACAACAATTAGTATTAAATGGCGGGTAAGAATCGGTGGCGGGTAATCACGCGCTAATGAGCCAGCTACACGTGTGCACGGCGCGGTGACTACGCAACTGTTGTTATTGCGCCACGTTCGAAGGGAATGGGAACCGGCGGATAAAAACAGCCAGAACCCTATTGGGTAACCATCGCGTGCATTATGTTCTCGATACTCTACGTACCTAGTCATATATTACCGCATATCGTATTCTTGGGTTGTAATTGCTCGCATTGAAGCGGCCTAGTAGTTTGACATTCAGCCTTCCACTCCGAGGGTTTCGTTACGACCCCAGTGCGATTTTTGGTAACAAAAATATTTATCAATCATATTTTTAAATCAATTTAAACACAGCATATTTTGAAAATCTCGCTGTCTTTACATAATATACTCACAGAGAATGACTCCAGGGAATATATTGTTGTGATAAGTAATTCGCAAATCTAAACAAATGTGTTGACAACCTAATTGTATATGACAAAGTATCTCGCATGTATCTATCGACCTGCACGAGTATGCAAGTAATAAAAATTATCTCTGCTAATTCTGTGACCTGGTTTAGCCGCGAACATGTTTAAATGACGACACGGCAACCACTGCTTTTAACGTTACCTTTAGTATCGCTCAGTTGACAGCATGATGTCATTTTACGTTACGAGCAAAATGAATTAGTCGGGTTTCCATCAAAATATCCAGACATTTCATGGAATAGTGGTAAAGTCAATGATACCTCATCTACACAAACAATATCTTGTATTTTAAATCTAATAACCTAAAGTAAACCGAATGTCGACCCGGAGCGATGGGAATTGTTGTGTTAAAAACATTTTCTCAGCATATCTTCCACGAAAAAACCGAATGTAATTATCATATTAAAACTAGGTACGCTAGGTCATGAAGCCGCAGATCGTTAGCGTGCTCCTATAAAGCCGAGAGCACACATAACTCACTCATCGTGGCATCACAGCGTTGCGTCAGAGCCTGCGAACCTGCGAACACGACGAGACAAATGTGTAACGTGTGAATGTAGTGTTACTTCTAATTTACTGATCGCTTTTTGTTCAGACCCATTGCGATAGGTGGCGTATGTTTCTTAAAATGTAACATTACCGCGTCGCGTATTTCCCATGGTCGTAGGCAGAACTAACGATTTCCACCGTGTACGGTCCTGAATCACATCTTCCGTCTGTTGTACTTTCAATATTCTTATAACTTCTGTGCGACGAAAAATAGCCGAGTTACCACTAAATACGTCGATACTAATAATAATATGGATCTAATAAAGTCGATGTTATATAGTGCTAAAACTGTCGTAAATACCGAAAATAGCTGCGACACAACAGTTCTGTCTATTTCATGGAGCACGCCAATCGTCCGGCCAGTGAATTGACAGTTAATTGGATACAATGAATGCGTGTGTCTCGAAGCACTGTAACGGATAGTATTTGCATTAACGAGTCGCTCGACACTTGACTGTGGCCTCGTTCGGGCTGCGCGTCCAGTGCAGCGTTGCATTTGCGCTGTTCACACATCTCTCATTACCATAATATCTACCTTTGATTAGCGGATACGTGAATGTATCATATACGCAGCCTGCTTGATATATGTATACAGAGAGGTAGTTTTGCTCGAACTCCTTTGTGGATTTCAGATGAAAATGATTTTATATCGAATTGGCGCCATGGTAGACATTTTTGGCGACTGCCGATCGGGAGGTCCTGGGTTCCAATCCCGGGTTGGGTACTGTTGGATTTTTCTAATTTAGAATTTCGAATAGTGACTCAGAGTCTGGATGTGTGCCCGGTGCATGGCAATAGGCTCACCACCTATTCCATTATGGGACTTAAACGTAACGTGTGAAATGTGGGAGTGTACTACCACTTCTCTGCCTACCCCTTAGGGGATTACAGGCGTGATGTTACGTTTAAAAAGTATTCAAAGTGTATGTAATCAAATTAATTTAAAAATGCCATTGATCAATCGTGATAACTTTAAATAATTGTTAATACTGTATTGTTATAAAGTGATTTCGACTTTTTGAATACTGTCTACTGAATGCCTGTTTGCAGATTATGAATAACAATGGCTGGTTTCTTGGATTGTAGGCTCTCTGTTAGCGATACTGACTCATTACTAGCTTCATTAAGACCGTCTGCGATCGTTTCGCTAAGTGCGAGCGCGGCGCGGTCGGTCGTCGACTCGTCAAATTACACAGTTTGACGGAATGGTCGAATCGATCCGTTATTGTTTGGATCGCAAGCGAGCGATTAAGGCCGCGGACTGCCTCTGTGATCCGGTCACCTTCAGGCGCTGGACTGTAGTAGGATAGGTTTGCACATAAATAGTAGCATAAAACTCGTAGGAGGAACCAATTGTCGACTACTTAAATGAAAATTAAAGCGATAAATAAATAAAGGCGTGAAACGACCCCTCCTTCAAAACCGGCAACGCTGTGGCAACCCCTCTGCTGTTGCACATGTCTGTAGGCGACGGTGAAATCTTTTCTAGACTCGTATCATGACTTTGTTATATTCTTAAAACTTTTATTTTGAACTGATCCTGCTTCAAACTAGAATGGGGATTACGGCTATTTAAAAAAAATCCTATCTGCTCTCTAATAGATATATTAGCAAACGTGTAATTAGTGCGTACACAAGTATAACTGTATAAAATAACTATACACGGAAATATACATATGTTTAGAAGCATAAAAACAATTATTTTTATTATTACTCACCGCACGGTATGTTTATCTGACCTACTTTAATAAACAAATATTTAGTTTTCTAAAACTATTGTTGTATAAAATTCAATTTGAAATGTTAAAAGTTTAAATTAAAACTTGTTGTTAACTGATTTTAAAATTTTGTAGTGATAGTATTTTAAATATATTTTTTATGCAACTTTGATAACGCCCCATTTGTCAATATCAAAAGACCGAAGTGATGAGGAATATACAAAAATACAAATAGGAAAAATATTTAATTCCTTTAATTATCTGTCAATATCATTACAACGTAAATCTATACTTATACAGTATAGTATTATGTATTCTATATTTACAATTTGTCTGTCAGAGCACAGGCTGTGCCTACTTTTGATTTGCCCTACCGCGTGTGAGATGTCGAAGAAAAAAAAATTAGAGATTCGAGTTGGTTCATGTAATGTAGGTAATAAACTGTTCACAGAACTAACAATTTAGTAACGCGGTACGCAAGTAGTCCACGGTGAGAACTGTCATGTCACGTCCGGTGTTGTCATTTCTTTAATGCGCTCGATTTGGTCATTTGGCAACGGAGGCTCCGAAATATAAAAGTATAGAGATGTTCTAAAATATCTTTGACTACCTTTCATACTCAACTTTTACTCTTGTTTTTGGAACTGAGTTCTTTAACGCTGCTCACGGTAGAACTTCAATAGAATATCGTCACGTAATGAAAAAGCGTTATGATTCTGTCATGCTATTTTGTCTCTCTCTGAATACTGCGTGCGTCCTGCACGTTATGTTTATATTCTATTAACGTGTTTCAACTATTAAGTGGAATTTACGTTCCAAATATCATTCTTTATTCAAAAGCAGAAAATAAATGTTTTAAAACAATTTTTAGTTTTACAAGGAAACATTTGATTGTTACGTAATTAGATGTGCTACAGTACAATTAGTATTGTATTCGTGCTTCGTAACGCGACCGCTCGGTCCTAACGTTTTGACCCGTTAAACAAACTAAACCAATCGGCTACTTGTTAAACGACACAGCTTGACTGATTAGTGACATTGGTACCTAAGGCTGAGGTCACTGAAAAGTTACAACCACAAAAGGAGTTAATTAATATTTTAATTCACATTCCAACAAAGCCCGCGGTCGCGCACCCACACCTATAAAAGAAGTTCACCAATGTCACCAGTAAATATAAAAATTTTGCAGCTCCTTGCGATTTCACAGGTGTTTAACAATATGTTTGGTAGGTCACACATTATACATGAACCTTCCTCATCTCACACACAACTCAACCATTAATAAGTACTGCACGCGAAGAAATTAATATCTCTGTAAATTTCATTAATTTTGACGAATAGTACCTACATATGTTCGACCACCTCCCTAAGAACATACTCGTATTTCACCACATGTTTTACGTAAGGAAGTAATAGCTCAACTTAGAATATCTAGTAACGCGACACGAAGACCGACGATTAACATATTTAAAATCCTCGGTTGAGACTCCTTGACGGCGTTGAGCGCTCCGCCAAATTATTTTTGGTGCAGACAGTCAAGGAATGGAACTCCTGCCGGTCACTAGTTCCCGATACGTATGACTTAGCATTATTCATAACAAGAGGAGGCACTTTCTAGGCCAGCGTGCTACGTAACACCTACACCTCAAGTACCACCAGATGAGCTCGTTGTCAAACGCAAACCTAGTTATCAATAAAAAACCGTAATAAATATATATAGTTCAGAGACCTTAATAGTTTATTAGTACAAAAATTCAATGAAAACGCGAAGGCCAACGACACGCGGGTGGAGGCAGCACACAAATCTCGGCATTAGAAAACCGTGGGAGCCGCTCACAATGCCGCCTTTCTAACGCTCACGTAACCAACCGGGCTAATTGTGGACGCGTGCGCCCGCTGCACACACCGCACTGGGGATTGATAGCTGATCATTGAGAATCAATTCGGGTATCGATATACCCACCGTGTAGCGCCGCCGTAGAATAGCACTACGCTTAAGTGCCCCAGGGAAGAAAGAGTTGTTTCTAAGATGGGTAGCGGCGTCTTCTGTGTAATACGAACATCTACTGCGGTCATCGAGTATTGACCGTTCCGAAACGCCAAATATGACAGACACAGAAAAGCGCCGAATTTAAGTCAATAGTATAACCGCTCTTAGCTGGGAGTCGTAATCGACAACAACCCTTGTAAATTCCACTGTTAGATCGTGTCTTCTCACAATCTCTACAGACACTCATTAAAACTGGATTAATCCTAGTTTTACATTTTAATATGCATCTTAAGTGGTGGTAAGAATGTAGTATGACATTATACTAGATGACTCAGAATGAAGTACTTTTATGTTATAGCCAAAGGATATCAGAGCGCAATTACTGTGATCAAACAGAAACTAAAGTCATCAAAACCGATGTGTAGGTCTAAAGAGAGTGATGAACATAGGAGCACGTCAGGTTTAAGGATGCATATTTGGCATCCGGTACTCTCTGCCTCCACCATTAAGCCCTGCATGATTGTATAATAATAATGAAAAAAATATGTACCAAAAAACGTACACGCGATCGCGGGTTCATGCAAAGAGGTATAATGACCTTAGTTGTGTGTATGTGAAATTTAAATATAATGCTACTGTATTAGCCAATACTAAGTAAGGTCTCGTACGGCGCCTTCGTATTTTGGCATTCTGCGGTTGCAAAGTTTAATTCCCGTCAAAAATGCTACTGACATTCTTGAACACAATAGCACAAAGTATCGCACGGTGAACTGTACTGTTCACTAACAGTAACACAAGCGGTTTCAATAGCAAATCTCTGTATCCGCGGAGCGTAATTGTATCGCGTGCGGTGCTTGCGTAAGGTGCCGGTGTGATACGGCTTAAAGGAAACGAGGCAGCGGGTGGCCATTAATTTCATACAAATATTCAATCCCTGTTTTACTCCATTAGGGGTAAACTTTCCAAAATTTCTTACTTATGCCATATGAAGAACCTATCTACGAATTCTCTGGTTCAGTTTGACTGTATTGTCTACATTCTAACAGGCTCCTAAACCGTGGTCGTGGTCGTCCTAAACCGTTACTATATCATGGGCATTTAATTACTCAATTTGCAATGAGTCAGTTATGGAACAGTCCCATACAAAATGTAAACGTAATGTCTTATACACCGGACCATACACAAAACGAATCTCCCACGAATTCAAATCGACCGCCGCCTCACCTTGGTCATGCAGAGTTATGATTGCCTTCTTCAATTAACGAACGGTTTCGTAACTTGTTTGCTTTGGTGATTGACCTCCAGTGCACTGCGTAACCCGACTTCTGGGTGATATATTGCATTCTTTTCAATCCAAATGCCATCGCGTATCGCCTTGCGAGATGTAAATCAGCTATTGGTGGCTACGTTTACGACCACTTGCATTTCACATCTGGATTTATTATTGTACGTATTTTGTGCATTTATTGCTTAATGCTGTATACATTACGCGTTATTATTTTGTTTTTTTATACATCTAAATGTATTAAATTCAGGCTTTCGTAATTCTATATCATAATCTCTATATTATATGTAATGGATGAAGCGAAGAGATTTTCTTCTTTTTGTTCGGCTCACTGTTATCAAAGTGGTAGGTAGTGATTCCCACGACAATGACAATGAGAGCCAAGTCGTATCCTTGAAGGAGTTGGATGCTACCTGCTGTACAGATCACTAGTTTTGACAATTGATAGCACTCTGACATCGCACGTCATCTCGAGCAGTCATCCTCTTAGTACCCACATGCTATTAAATAATAATAAAAATTATTATGATTAACAGTGAAGGAAAACATGTTGAGGAAACCTGCACAACTTAAAGATGTTATAAAGTATGTAATATTTTCTGAAGTCTGTCAATCCGCACTTGGCCGCTCGTGGTAGACTATAGCCTAAAACCCTCTCACTATGAGAGGAGACCCGGAAATTATGACTAATATAAAATTGTAGGGAGCTTAGTGTCAATAAAGAGCATGGGTGATGGGCGGTGCGCATCAGATGCGGCTAGGTAGCGGACGAAGCGAGTCACGCGCGTGGGCGCTACAGGTGACGGGTTGAGCAATCGTAATTGGTGAGATTGTCGCTAACTCACCGTGTACAGGGCTATCGCTAAGTCGGCTGCTCCACCCGCACCTGTGCTATATCGTATATTGCCCGCAATAATAATTGGGAAATTGGTACAATTTCACGCACGGCTGTGATACTATTTAGGTAATTAAATGCCTATGTGCTAAGCAGACTGTGGTAAACATGGTATTTTTAAACTCAGTTACATAACTAACAAAAATGCTCATTACACGAATGATTATCCTGGGTAGGAATCGGACCCAAAAACAGGATCAGCAATTTAGAGCCTAACTGCACCAATAAGTAGTCAGTTCATTTAAAACACTACTCAATTACGTATTGGACGTAATTAAATGAAATATTATAATTACTATAATGAAACAAGTGCTTAAGTACATTATGTTTACCCAACATCACCTTCCAGGCGATACGCGAGAGGCAAAATACATTTTTATGAACAGTAATCATTATAACTTATCCCGTATTGCCTCGTTTTTGTTCTAGCCTTCATTCTAATAACATCTCAAAATTGGCTTTCAAGATGCAGTCTTTAATTCGTTTCCTTATCACCCGCAGTGCTATGCGCAAAAAAAGATAAAAGGCTTCTTACCAACGCGTAAGGAAAGATTTAACGATGACAGCGCTCTCTTAGATAACCGCTCATAAACCTACAAAGGGAAGATTTTCCTTGAGTAAAAAAGAGCTGGAACTTAATATAGTATTATTAACGAAGCTCGGATAACTGATTGCGAATTAAACAATTATGACTGTAGGCCCATAGATATTATACGAAGCTTAGTATAGAATAGGGTTGTTGTTAACAAGTCTATTTACGCACACTTGACACATATACCATTTAGTACTGGCTGTTATCTGTAAATAAGTAGCAACGAAAATGGGATGTAGCGTTTGTTTCGAAACTGTATTTCATAAAAGTTCAAGCTATCTCGTTACCAAATTGCACCTAAACTGTTTCGTGAAATTCAATCGTGAGGGCGTTACTGTTCCTTTGCACTTAAAATATTGACAGAGCTACATTTAGACTTACTTTCGTAGATTCGTAGTTATTATTATTATTATTATACAATCACAGAAGGTCTTTACCGGGGTAGGCGGCGAGAACCGAGCGCCAAATATCTGAATCCTTACAGATCTGACGTGCTTCTTGCGTGTATATTCAACTGCGCAGTAGCCGACAAAAATAGCAAAGTTACGGACGCAGCCCTATTAATAAGTAAATAGAATCGACCAACGGTACTGCAGCGTAATGACGGTGGTCAGCGGCTGCACTCCTTAGCCTTTATTGAATGAATAGATTTCGCACGCGACTCCGCTCATTGCCTTGTTGCGGGCAAAACGGATTGGCAGAAATAAGATTTACAGTTTCCTGCATTCCACATTCGAAATGAAGCACGATCCGAATTATATTCTTAGAATTGAAAGCTCACCGAGCAATTTAGCATATAATTTTGGTGAATGCACGCAATTTTCAAGTCCATAATTTATGGGAGCGAGACGATTTTGGCGTCCAAATTATGGTCACATGTGTTTGTATAGTTAAATTAGTATGTTGAATAAGATTATGCTAAATTTTATAATTAATGACATCAGACTAATAAGTGGGGGCCATTAAATATAACTAACTACTACTAATATACAAAAAGCTTCGTTGATTAGTTGGTTTACACAATCGTTCCATTTTTACGTTCTGATTTTTCCATGTCGAATGAGGAAGGTTTTCAGATGTTTTTCCGGTATTATCGGTAATGGTGCATTTATAAAACGCTTGTAAAGAGATCAAGAGTGCACAAACGACCAGACAGACGGATTTGGTATTATACTTAGTGATATTCCGTTTTTATTATGAACCTCTCGTAATATTTACATTGCACATTTGTAATGTCGCTTGCATGTTACGTAATTTTATGAGTCAAGTGTAATAACAGGTGTGATCGAATACGTGGAATTTTGTTAATGAATCAATCAGTAACTAAAAAATAAAATGTTATTTATCGTCGTCGAAGGAGTTTGCATACTATTTCAGCTTTCATTTGCACAAAAGCCTTCTTCGAAATCTTTTCTCTTAGGTACTTACGCGCCGGTTTCGGAGGCTTCTGAATATCTTTCAACCAGTGTCCGACCTTTTTATGAAGATATGCTAAAGTTGGTGTGGTGGTAAGAATAGAGATGCTTAGAAACTGCTCGGTGTTTTCTGTCTACCGCGTTCGGTGTCTGATGTGATGGTATTATTGTACGAAACCTTATCTCATTTCCTGTACCGGTCAGTGCGGTAATGAGTGGAACATGTCTTGACACACTTACAGTTACATAACAGACTCGTCACGATGCACGCTCGAACCCAGTCGTAGGTCTACGCAACGTATTCTCCGATCGGCCATCGATCACTTCCAGCAATTACAAATATCAACAGGCGTGGTCAATTAAGGCTTTCACGTCTCACTTTCATCGGGTGAATGATCGCACACTCAAAACTTTGCAGGCTTTTTATGTAACTCGTGAAGTGCTCGCGTGTTATGATAACCGAGCAGCCGATAAACATATTTATGTGAATTATACATACTGTATTTACATAAGTGTTTATATAACACTCGGACACAGAACAAACAAATGTGCTCATCACGCGAATGTCTGTCTTGGATGGGAATTGAAGTCACGCCCTCCGGCTTAAAAATTAGATTCTCTAACCACCGGACTAAGAGGCCAGCAAATGCATGGTTATAAAGATAACTTTACATCCATACTTTCATGCTTATCACACAAAAAATTGTGCTCGGTGGGAATCGAACCTAAAACTCCCGACTCGGTGGTCAGACCTCTAGACTCTAGAATATATACCAACCGGCAATTGGATCAAGGATATTATCAATATATCAAAATTGTGTTCCCTCAAGTAGCTTCTATTGTGTGCTGGCAATTAATAAAATGCCACATCAATTTGCTATTATGCATTATATCTCTCCGTCGGAGTTATAAACGACTTGACCTCAGATGCCCCGATGATAATATTTGGGCTAGTATTTTTGTACTCAACTGGAAGTTTCGCCATTCATACTCGTATAATAATTTTGGGAATATTGTAAAAGTTGCTAAAAATAACACGGCACTAACTCGGTCAAGCATATACATATATGTAAAATTTCATATACCGACATTAAAAAATCATTCATGAGAAAATATCGGAAATAATATTGCATCTACAAAGTAGAATAACCTAATAATTTAACACATTTTATTAATTATAGATTTTAAGATTATGAGACTGAGATTATCAGGTACCTCTACGTATTCATTTTAAGACTGTTCCGTGGTTATTCTTGTTAGTCGGTCCATGGATAGCCATCGTTAGCAATAGTGAAAGTTCTGTGCATACATTGTCCGATCTGTCAACGGTCAATAATGATATAACGCAGTGTTTGCACCTTATGTTTAAGGTTCCCTTTGCATTCTGTTGTTTAATGGCTTGGAAAAGTTGCCACCTATTCAACGACTAAATATTTACTACTGGCTTTCTTTTCCGCCTGCAATGTTTACACCAAACGATAGTTCTGCTAACTCATTTATATTTAGCCTAGCTGCATGAGCTTTTGAAAGGCTTTCATTAATAAACTTATCGATGCTACGTACATATAGATCGATATTAATGTGAATTATAAAAATACTATTATTGATATATATCCGCTATCCACTATTTTTTAATACATTATTTGTTCCGCTGTTAATGCCGGCGTTCCTCAAGGTGCCGTTTTAGGCCCATCCTCTTTCTGGTTTATGTTAATAATTTTTTAACCTTGTCAATAATAGTTCTGAGTCATTGTAATTGTAATGAAGTTAATACTAAAATATGTATAAATATAAAACGCTCACGAAGAGCATAACATTATTTCTCTTGTAAATCTTTGCATCCGTTCATAATAGCAGTGAGACTGAAATCCTAGAAAAATAATCTACGCAGGCTACAATCACGGCGACAGACGTAGATTCATAGACATATGTTTATTGCTCGGTTGTCATGATAAAAACTTAAATGTCACAACATTGTAACACCAAGTTTAATGGAGCCTGGAATGTTGTTCCATTTCCGTCAGTGTCTTGTGGGTTAAGGTGAATTCAGACGGGATAATTTAATGGTCTGTAATTTGGCGCCAATTTAATGACCAGTAAATTCTTCATGGAGTCTGCTTTTGATCCGATGACATTACGGAATTCATACTTAGTTGCCATTTATTAATTACTTCGCATAAATCCGTTGTAAATGATATTATAGTTCCGTAACACGCTGGGATTTAAGAAGATAACCGTTAGTGATTAAGTGAGGGCATGAACGTGATGTATGTATTAAGAGAGGTTAGACGAGAGAGTTGTTAGGTAGACAACGCTAAAAAAACTCTAAATAGTAATTTTATTTTATTTTCATTTATTTATTTGTTAACAAGAATTGTTGATTGTGGACTCGATTAAAACTGTTTTGACTCTAAATGTGAGATCGATACGTTCCAAACGCTGCATGTAAGTACGCCAGGTTTCAGAACGATGTGTACGTAAATGCGCTTTCGAAACGCCACACGTGTACCAGAAATGATAGGGTGGCGTGCGGGAACGCGCGTCTCAAACGCCACACGTGTATATTTTTGTAATCTATTTACGCAGCGATTATCTGCGGTCATCTCCGAGCGAGCTTGATTCCAGTTTTTTTAAGTTAAATCAAATTATACTCGCGTGGACGTTTGTTTAACGGCCACTTACACAAGATAAGGGAATTGTTGACGGCATTTTTATATTATCACTCGGATCAAATTGTTGCGTGTTATTTTTATAGAGCGGGCCATTCTATTTTAATATTATTATGTTGCAATTGAATGAACGATTGTCGCCAGCCTCCGCAATAATTGCTTTTGTTTATTTGCAGGTGTGTAGACGTGTTGTCCCGGATTTTAAATTGCCGTAAGTAACAACAAAGTTGACATTAAATAATTATTGTTTTTTAGCTGAATGCTATACGTAATCTAAAACGATTGCGCTACAAAATCAAACAAACTAAAATATGAGCTTTCTCTTTTATAATAACCTATAAAAATATAGATCGATGCATACCATATGGTCGTGCATATTTCCCATACGAGTTGACAAGACTAAACATTTGCATCAGCTAGACTAATGCTACCTTTAAAGGTAAAAGTACGAGTACATACGTGGTAAAGAGAAATTACTAATATCAATATCAATATTTATATATAACATAACGGTGCTGTGAGCGAGGCTGTTTAATTTCTCTGTTCTGTGTACGAAGATGCATTACACGTTGAATAAAAAATGCGTGCATTAGCGATCTGTGTCAATGGCTATGCAGGGCGTCGATCGAACGCTGCCTAGAAATGACTGTTCCTACTAATCTAGATGCGCACCTCATTGTACATACCACTTTTTCTTTAGACGTTTTCTTTGATCAATATTCATTATATTCACATATTTCAAATATTCACACTTCATTTACTAACAGTCTTATTTCTGCACTCTTGTTGGAAATTGAGACACATTAGTTTAATAACTACTAGTATTACCTTAATCAACACCAACAGTCTTATTCCCATAGTTGTAATTAAGGCTGCATGCAAATGTCCATGGACGGCAGCGGCCACTTGTGACTGCTACTCGTACCCTCTCAATTGCTACTCTCTTCACATTAAAAGAAATATACTGAGTAGTACCAGACTTCAGCCGTATTATATGTATTATCTATGCAGCTGGAAACTCACCGTAACTCCGTCACACACGTTTTAAGGCAAAGTTTCCAGAGTATTCTCTCACTTTTGGAAATAACTTATAAATACGAGAATTTTTATTCAAATGAATCCAACGACATTGTTGTTAATGTTGTGCTTCCGCCCACGGGACGTTCCTCAAGATGGCGGCTAGTGACATATGTAAATACCATTAAAATGACATATGTTGAGAACGGAAGCGCATCTCGCAAGTATTCGCGTTCATTTGTATAAATCTCCGTTCCCTTGCAAGCATTTTATTTTTGATTTAAATATTTTTTATACTCTTCCTTATCAGAACGAAAGAAAATGCAGAGCTTAAAAAAATAATAACAAAAACAACGAATCTTTAATACACTCTGTTATAATTTGTTATATAAGCTCGCCCTTGTTATATATATATAATCAATTCCAACAAGGTACGAAGTTTTAGCACAGAATTGTTTCAGTTAAGGAAAACAACACAGGAAGAAAATATGAACAAGTAATAATGAAAACTAATCAAGTTCGAAAGTCATTAGATGGGATGGTGACCGCTGTTGGGAGTTTCATGGACATTATCGTATGTTCCATTGCACGTAAGAAACTCGAATTCTATCGTAAAAAGGCGGAGCTTCTCCGCTACCCTCACCTTTTCTTCAGAAGAAATGTCGATGTCCAGTGTTGGGTTGTTAGATTGCAGCCAAGTCCAACATAGCATCTCATATACAAACGTGTAACAACTTGCATTGATACGCACTTTCTACAATGAGAAGTGTAAATATTCAAATGCAAAATACCTTCCCCGCGATTGGTGCAAATATGGCAATATTGCAGATCATCGTACATTTGCATACATAGTCGTAGTAAAACTAGCACAACAACGGGTATCTGAGGAATTTTATATATTGTTGCTTACCGGTGTTGCGCTGTGCGGTGACATAGATAGAGTTACTGGAAATACGTGGCACAACATCGGATGCATGACGAGCAGATGAAGACTGCACCGATAAGTACGTAACTTCCGAGTTTTTCCTATTGTTCTACTGCTGGATACTGTCTTGTCTTCTCTTGTCTTCTCTCAAATCGAAAAGATTTTAAATTTGTAAATTTATAAATAACAATTGAAGCATGAAAACATATTTAAGAACCAATCAGATTTCAATGAAAAACATTAAAATCGGTTAACTCCTTCAGACTTACGATGCCACAGAAAGACAAGATTTAAACATATAACACCCCTCTTTTTGCGTCGGGGTTTAAAGTGATGTTCAGTGACTGACCAGGATACGTTGTAAAATGCGACCGATACCGCAAATTCTAGCACCTTTCCGTTCCCCAGCCACAGCTTGCCAAGAACTAACGGAATATGAACAGTTTCAAGTAGTTTAACTTTCAACCTTCCATTGTACTCGTTAGTATACTTAGCATGCATGTATATTTTATTGTTTTCTGAATCAGTATTACACTTTTGGCCTTATTTCACACTTTGATTTAAGTGTTGGTTAAAGTTCACTGTTTCTCTTTAAAATCAGGTGTTTCTAACAGATGAAAACATTTGCTCACCACCAGAAATTTATATGCCCAAAAAATATCTGTTAATTTTAAGAAGAAGAATAACCCTACATTTTATTCTTTATTCATCAAAATTGGAAGACTCTGGCAGTAATGATCTTCATATCATTTTCATCACATTACCGAATTAGTCCAGACAGACAGAATTTATTTACAGATACCATCTATTACTATCTATTCGTTGAATTGCCGATAGAAAATCGTATAATAGATCGAAACACTTCCAATACTCAAAAACCCATTACAAACGTGCCATACTGGTAGGCAATACAGGTAGTTGCACAACAAAGCAACTGGAGCGCGACGCAGCATCTGCACGGTCTCGGCTCGCCGCGCAGACAGCGACGAGTGGCAGACGAAAGTGCTGACTGTGTCATATCCTAGCATGTACGCTATTGTACACCATTCAAGCGTAATGTCTTCTAGATAAATTCTATACATGTGCTTGAAGAAAACAGCGAAAGGAGCGACACCAGTTTGTACTCGTGGACTAACACGTGTGAATTATAAATATTTAATTTAAGCAGCAATACAGGTATAACATTTAATCTATATGTTTCAATCGTTCGTTCGTTCATTTGCTCGTTCATTCATTCATTTGTATTAAACTTTAATCACAATAGTCGTCACAGTACTATTGATAACCTTGAGTTCTGAACTGAGAGGCTGTTATCCGCATAAAAATGCGTCGCAATGACCTCATAGAGTTGTGGATGTGCACGACCAGTGAAGGAGACATTTTTATACGTCATTTCGAAGAGTCTCATTATCCATCCATTGGAAACGCTATATTTCAGATCGGTATATTGGTATTTCAATGAACGAGCCAGTTCACAGTATTTCATAACAGATCAAAATCTCAGAATGGCTGCAAGACAGGTGGCGCGGGAGTGCATCGGCGGAGGAAGTAATAAATATCCGGCGATCGCTAATCGCGCGTCGCCGGCGCACTGAAATGTGATGCATATTGATGGATTTACTGTACGAACACGTTTATTAACAGGTGTAAAGGAAATGGCGTTATTAATGTTTTCGCAATTATTTGTTTACTATACTTGTATACTTGCAACAACAGCTTCATTAATCCCAAACTCGTTATCGGCTGTTGATACATCTCCTCAAATTTCGTCGACAAATCCTTTTAAACTGTTCGCATAATCAAGTGAATTTAATTATAGGTTCTTTTATCATCTTTCACTAACTGTTTTGAATTGCACCTTAGGGTTTGACCTTAGCGATCCGCTCTTGGACAGATTTATAAGGGCTGATATTAGAGTTTTTATAGTCAAGGTTTTCTATTCTATGCTTTACTGCTGAACACAGTTCATCGTCAATTTTTTTCACAAGCTTTCGAAATATAAAGCATCTGTTAGAACAGCACCATTAGGTCGCTGAATTGCTTATGCCATACACAAATTGCTTAAGGCGTCAAGGCGTATGCTTAAAGAATCTTTATTTCTGACGAAACATATATGTGTATAAGAAAATCCACTTAAGAGTTATAGGCAATTGTTTTAGAATATAACCGTACAATTTCGTACAATACGATTGTGCAAAGAAACAATGTTCTTATCTATGTACAATATATTTTAACCGCACATTTTTAACAAAGCATGTGAAATGGATCGAATGGTACACAATAGTAACGTGTTGTTGTAACGTAGCAGTAGCTGTGGCTCGATCTAATGACGAGGTCGTTTCTTTAGCGTTTCAAACAACTGTAGCTCGCTAACGTTGATGAATTTATGGGCTGGGGATTCTTCTTTCTTCAATTAAGTTAACGTTACTTTGCTGCGAATATGACATAGGTGACATATATGGCGCGAACACGTGCAAGAGATATACGCCTTCGTACTATCATTCGACACCTGTTTCACCCCAAAACAGTATCATCATGGTTGAAACCCTGCAACAACGGTCACTGTACACTGTGTTATTCGTTCTATCTTGGATGTATGAGTGTGATGTTGCATAATCTCGATATACAATCTCGGGTTCGATGAATAGATGACCGATAATGACAAATTTTTATGCTTTAAGCCACGTTACGCTTTTATAATTAGGGTAGATTTCATTTCAATCTTCAAACCGAAATAAGGCCGATTACCATTTTTCCATAAATGGTCTTGTGCTTTCCTTCCTTTCATTAGAGTTTTCACCTCAACAGTAAGGTGTTGATCTTTGAATTTGGACATGGAAGTTTTGAAACGTGAAAGTTATTGAATTTGTGATAATTCTTCCATTCATTTCTATATACCAGTAACGTTTGTAATCTGGTCCGAACCGGGAAGTATCATCCCCATTAATTGTATTGATCCGTTAGGTCGCGAGTCCAGTCCAGCTTCGTGATCGGGTAGATATTTATTGCTTCCTGCACCACTCTTACATCACATGCTAACGGGAGCGGTCGCGTCTATGTTTTTTTTGGCGCGTTACCCTTCATCACTTTGGAAGTTATTGCTCCTGTTTCACATCCCGTATTTATTCTTCTCAATGATGAGTTCAATGTTATAAAATGAGCAATTAACGAACTCTTATCGTTTGAAAATTGGACTGGCTTCTTGGTTTGTGATTAGAGTACCTAACTGCGTGGTTGTTTCAATTCCCAGCTACTACAAACATTTATGTGAGGAGAACATTTCCTTGCTCTGTGGTTTAGTGTATTAGGAACATGCATTAAAGTATTGTATAGCCCTTTCATTATGTATACTCACTGTAATTAATTTGTCAATTTGAGGAAAACGTGATCGGCTTATGAGTAAGCAGTAGTGAAGTTCATTAGTCTTCCCGTTTTATATCACAAGTTGACGGGATCTTTGATTGTTTTGAACGATTGATGGAAGCGATTGGCAAACCGCGCGATGGATTGCTTGATCTCACGAATCGTGTGACCTGCAAGGACGTGAATGCTACAAAAGGCCCACTCTTGTTCTTGGCAGTGTTAAAACACGTCCATTCAATTATGTACTATTATAAAAACTGTAACAATCATATTGTTATTTAAAATTTTATAGGAATCTATAGTTGTGGAACAATTCATTTGTTTCTCTAACATTTCCGTTAAAAAAACGTTACGAAATATGTTTTCGTTCGATACTTTTATTTGGAAAAAATAAAATTGCCTTCAATGTATATCTACACTAACATTATAAATACGTAAAATTTGTTTTGTTTGTTATTTCTGAAACTACGGAACCGCTTCAAAAAATATTTTACTAATAGACAGGTTGGCTATCTCAGGTGAACACTGTTTTTATCCTGATAAGAATAGAAGAAGGAAAATAATTCGTGATGACAAGATTGTAGGCGTGCATTGTGAATTTATGAATGAATAGAGTGAGCGCGCGAAAGTTTAACTACTAATTACGACCTACTAAAAATACTATTCCACGAGATGGCTTGGCGGCGACTTTAATATCAAAATGAAGCCACCAACTTATATGGCTTGCAACAATCCTCCCTCAAGGAGTCATAGAAGGTTAATCAGCTTACTGTGTATTGTGTTCTAACGAGGGACTAGAAATTGCATTAACTATGTCCCACTTGGACGAGACCTGCGTTACGCAACCGTGACCTGCTTTCGATGTACCCGGTGGTCCAGTGATTAGAAAAACTGACTGCCGAGCAAGTGTTTCAAAGTTCAATTCCCATCCAGAACAAACGTTATTTACATAAGTTGTATATGTATGTGTACCGGCTATTAGGGCACCGTAGGACTCACGTTCAGGTTCTATCTACGAGTACATTGGAATGAAGTGGCCGGGTGTGAGGCATCCCAAAATATTATTATATTTTCATTATGGTTTACCGTTCTATGTTCACCATTGATTTATTTGAATTAATTAATTTAATGGGTTTTTATATACATAGATATATCAGTCCTCTCGCGGAATGGAAAATACATTTGATATTAGAGATAGCTGTATCCCTACCTGCCGCACCTTTTCTATATCTAAGGAGGTGCCATTAATGCTTATGGTAGCGAATTTAAAGCGCTTAAAAAGTTACACTCGACAGAATGATTCGCAGCTCTATAATGCGGTCTATTTTAATGATCGTGCCATATGTATTTGCGGTACAACTTTCCTCGCTAACATGAAAGTAATGCTCGTTTTTTTAAAATGCAACAAGTAATCTACCCGTACGAAGTAAAAAGCGGTAAATATAAAACCACATGTGTCATTTCATAACGCGATAAATAACCCGCTTTCAAACGTTTCTAAATGCGAGCAATTTCATTTTCAATGGTGCAATATTATTAAAACTATTCTCTACCAAGAATAGTGTACTAATTGTACAATTGTACACCAAAATAGAGTGTGATTGTACGCTAAATAGCCTTTATCGTTATTCTTGTTATTTCCAACTAGGCATTGTTGAGCCGATTTCGGCTTGGGACTTTCGGACGATGAAAAGGAAATCAAAGACAGCGAGAGTAAATATAAGGTAACATATAAAAACTTTGACTGCCTCATTGGTCGGACGGTTGCTAGCGCGACTGCCGATCGGGAGGTCCTGGGTTCAAATCCCGGGTTGGGTACTGCTGGATTTTTCTAATTT
>DWDX01000112.1:0-38579 GCA_018245675.1 Agara michaeli | reverse complement strand
GAAACGAAGCTACTCACGAAAAATCAGCTTGTTAGTAATAAATGATGAAAACTGTACCAGGGATCCTGTACCATTAGCGATGACGCTTCTCCAAAGCGCTCCTCTACGCATTTAATAAAATGCTTTTCGATCCGATATTCTAAACTGCTTTGCGTATAAATACGGATGGGTCGATTACCCGCCCCGGCGCGGCGGCCCGGGGGGCAGGCCCGGCGGCTATCTATCACCTAACATTTTGTTACAAATGTTATATGTGAGCTTTGTTACGAAGTTGGGTACGACATCAAAAGTAGATAAAACGATGTATTTTTAAAATATCACTATTCGCCCCACTCGCTAAACATTCCAGATAGAATTTATAACCAATCCATTAAACTCAGAGAAATAAATCCACACAGTCAGTCATATTTCTCTGTTATTTGATATCCATAAATCTTCCTTTCAGAGAAACATTTGAGGGAATAATTTTAAACTTTTTGGAACCCCTCCAAAGCGAAGCGCGCTTCACTCGAGGACCCTCGCCACCGGGGATGAGGTTTAAAGTTTACACTCATAATTTAAAAGCTTTGTGCTTTTTCAGAAAACAACTGTGATCGTTGAGGATTGGGAAATTTTCCAATAAGCTTTAAAGTTCAATTATGAAATCGGTTTCAGTTTCTGGCTCGTTACATGTTACAGTCGTCGAATGCGGGGCTCGCGCCGCTCTCGTGTTCACGTACAATGTAGTTTCTCTTCGGAACGATCGAGTGAAGTAAGAATTCTATTAATACATGTCGGTGTCCACAGCGGAGCGGCCGCCGCTGCGGGGGCGGCGGTGCTGGGTCGAATACTCTTTGTTGCATTAGGTACAGACGGTAAAATTGATTTGTGTTAACGTCGTGAATAGAAATGCAACAAGATATGTGTGATATTTAAATTGGTCATTAATGCTGCGTCCGGTGCGAAGTGAGCGACGGTTACAGGTCAATGTAGTAAAGTCGGTATCCGGCCGCAGTTTTCGTTTGAAGCCCACAAAATAGTACTCGACTCAGCGAGAACACATCGTTTAAGTATAATGTTTTTATTAGGTAGGAGTAAGCTACGAATTGTGTATAAAGGCACAGAAATACTAGAATACGAACGTGTATTCCATTTCCTCGACCAGCCCCTGAAGTTGGAGCGCGAGCTGCTAGTGGAGGCGCATGCGCACGCGCGGCTCCAGTGCGACCTGGTCAACGTCACCAACCTGCGCTGGTACAAGGACGACGAGGTCGGTACTGGAGCGAAGGTATAACGGTTATGACTGCGTGTTCGTTTCATACTCATTTATTTATTTAAACTGCGGGGTGTTGCGGGGTACTGCGGGGGATTGAAACAAAACTGCCTTCATTAGAATGTAACTTGAGCAAACACAAGTAAAAGTCGAGGGTTAATTATGTACTTTCACTTCTTAAAAGAGGGAACGACTTTATGGACAGAAAAGAATATATTCTTTTAGTAATCGTGTCAAAATAGTGTCTACAATAAACGAATCCTCCTATCCTATCTTACCTATATAACCTTATATAACAGTGTTCCTCGCAACTTCCCAAACGAGAGCGAGTATGTCGGTTACGTTGTCATCAAACGGGACTCCGACCGAGTGTCGCGTGATCGTTGTCCCCTTTCCCGCCAGCAAGTGTCGCTGCCGGCGTCCCCGGGCGCCGGCGAGGCCACGTGGCGCGAGGGCGACGCCGTGGAGATCGGGCGCGCGTCCCGCGGGCACGCCGCGCGCTGGCGCTGCGCCGGTCGCGACCGCGCCGGCCGCCCCGTCAGCGGCGAGCCCACGCGTCTTCTCATATACGGTGAGCGTCCGTCGTAGGCCCCATTGGGGCCCCGACGCGACCCCGACGCGGCCCGCGGCGCGCTGTACTCCCGAGCTTGTCCACAGAGCCGGTGCGGTCGGTGTACCTGGCGGTGGACGGGCGGCGGCTGGACGCCGGCA
The DNA here is from genome assembly GCA_018245675.1 of Agara michaeli. Lineage (NCBI taxonomy): Eukaryota > Metazoa > Arthropoda > Insecta > Lepidoptera > Hesperiidae > Agara > Agara michaeli. The sequence goes on along the minus strand of DWDX01000112.1, from coordinate 36,616 downwards.
ACACGTGGGTGCCGGTGCGCGACAAAACTGTGCTCGAAGTGCGCTGCGTCGCCGAAGGTATGTTGAGACCGACGTGAGCTACACTAGCAAGGAAGCACGCAGGGCTCTAGTATCAAAGTGTTTAAGACAAATATAACAATGAAACGTTTATTCCAGAAATATTAGGCAATTATTTTTTTACAGAATTTTTCAGAACTTCTCGTAACTTGCGAGAGCTTCTTGAGCCGTTACAAATATAACTGAGCCAATGGGCAGACGGGTCGTCGCGACAAGCGGCCGCAGTCGCCCGGGGACATTGCCACGGCCAAAGCCGTTGCCCGCTAGCCCGCAAAGGACAGTGATCCTTTCAGAACTTCTAATCCAGAGAAATCGTGTAACAGTAATAAGAGTATTCCGAGATCGTATTCAACGAAGCACGTAAGCAATTATGTGGCCGTAATGATCCTATTCAGAAACGATTTCAATGAGCCCAGGGGAGGAAGTTAGCAGTTAACGAGGTCGAGTGGCCGGCGAACATCAAAACCGGTCTCCGACTCGAATAACTGACTTAGCTCGGCGGCTTACCGACGCGGCGCGTGCCCGCCGCCGCCGCGCGGACTGCCGCGCCTGCGTCTAGATAATTAAATTCATTTTTGTACTTATATCCTGCTGCGGCGCAAAGGTACGTCCTGAACGCAGCGGGGTTAAGGGTCGGTTAATAGCGATCTCTCGATATTGTTTTGTGGAATTATATACTGGATATTGGCCAACTCATCCCTTCCCTGTTTTTGGGAACTGCCCCGCCCCGTTTTCGACTAATCTAAACGAATATAAATCATAAGGGATATTCAACCGCGGTATTGTTATTAAAACGATTCGTTTCGTTGGCAGGCGGCGTGCCGGCCCCCGAGCTGGCGTGGCGACTGCTGGCGCTGGAGCCGGCGCTCGATCATCGCCCCTACTTGCGGATACATCACACTAATTACTCCATCGGTAAGTATCGCCATGTGAAATTCAAAGATAAAAGAATACTCGTATTTAGAGTTGTATCTTACGGTTGTCCCGGGAACTCGGAATGACCTTAGAGATTAGATACCGAATATCTACACGTATTCATGTGATTGCTAATAAAATTTGGTAAATCGACTTGACGACTCGTTGCAGTCAAATCGGTGACATAAGGAAGACCAGAGCGAGAGAATAGCTCTAACGGACGAGCCGACAGATGAGACAATGCAATAAGGTATAAAATATTTGTTGGCATTTCATCACATAGAAGGCGTGGTGTCGTCCAAAGCGGTGGTGACGGCTGCGCGGGAGTTGCACAATGCGACGTTGCAGTGCGAAGCGAGACAGAGACGGCCCTCGACCGTCTCGCACCATCACGACGCCAAGAGCCACAAGGGGAGCGGTAAGGACAAGGACGTGTCTCGCGACGTGCTCACCGCCAAGCTGGAGATCCACGTCACCTGTGAGTAATAATGAATAACAAACAATACGAGGACGACCGCCGAGAGCGCGGCGCGTGAGAGAATGCTTTTATCGGTGTAGTTGTTTACAGAACTTGGTCGTGTTGCAAACGATTCAATTGCATTGTTTGATTATTTTTCCGTTGTTATGGAATTGGAGAGTTTTACAGTTGCAATAATTTCTATAAAATGCAGACATCCTCATGTAGAGATTTAACGGTCGTATTTGTGATGCACCGTGTTGGAGCGGTAAAAAGCTGGGCTACCTACCTGTATTTTTCTTTCGGTGAGAAATGGATTTGGGATAAATAAAAGCAGTAAAGAAAGGCGAGTTCGTTTGTGCGTCAGACCCGCCGTCGTTCGTGATCTCGCGCTGGCCGGGCTTCGGCGTGGCGCTGGCAGCGGGCGGCGCGGCGGCGCTGCGCTGCGACGTGGACGCCAACCCGCCCGCCAAGGCCACGTGGCTGCGCGACGCGGACGTGCCCGCCAGGTACGGCCCGCGCTGACACGGGGCGCCACCGTTTGGAAACTAAGAGGAAAACGACGATTTTTTTGTAATGTTTTGATTATTTTATATGTAGTAAAAATATTTTAGTCATAGATGTAAGCGTATCGGATGAGACTAGTGTGTTGGGCGCAGCTCCCCGCCGCCGCTGGAGGGCGGCGCGGAGGGCCCGCTGGGCGCGGCCACGCTGCGCTGGGCGGCCCTGCGCGCCTCGCACGCGGGCTGGTACCGCTGCCGCGCGTCTTGGCTGGACGCCGAGTACTCCTCCATCGGCTACTACCTCAACGTGCTGGGTGAGTGGACGCCGCACGCGAGGCCGGGCCGCTCCGGCCATATCTCTACCTACACCGAGTGCTCTAGCTTTTGTCGTCACGCACGATGTTGTTAAATTATCGCTATTTCACTAAAAATTACGTTGACAGCGAGCTACATTCCATAAGGTGTTGAAATTATTTCTGAACCGTTTCGCGCAGCCCCCGACGAACACGCCCCCGCGGTGACGGAGGCGGCCGCGCCCGAGGAGCCCGACCACCAGCGGGTGGAGGTGCCGCTGGGCGGGAACGTGCAGCTGCATTGTCCCAAAGGTAGCCGTTACGTTGCACATCTTTACGTGTAACCGCTCAGCGACGTTACATCGGTACGATTGCGACCCAGTCAACACTACGTCGCAACCCAACACCGAGGCAGAGTGACCTTTTCAATCGACACGAACATAATATACGAGTAGCCGGTTAGAGAGCGGCCGTAGCTACACGTGGCGCATCAACTTAACGTACAATGACGCGGGCCCGTGAAGACGGTGCTCTGACGTCATTTTCTAGCCACTAATGAATATATGTAGTTTGAACCCACGAGATATCCGGATCCAATATATGTATCTCGTCATCGTGTCCGGCAGGCAGCGTGGGCTGCTGGTGGCGCCGCGTCGTGGGCAACAGCAGCGAGCACTGGGCGCCCGCGGGCTCGCACCACGCGCACGGCGTGCTGGGTGCGTACCGCCGTCCGCCCGACGGATAACACTAATGGGCGTTCGCCACGATCAGTGGGAACGGTCCCGCTCACGGCTCTTGGGTTTTAAATTAGACAATCCGACGCTCGCGCCGCGGTAACCGGACGGCCGGCGTTTAAATTCTACGTCTAAATTCATTCAAACGTCAGTCGCCTATTGAAGCTTCTTATCGAGGACGTATAACAAACGTACAATAAACGTAGACATGCGTTATACATACTAATATAGACATCGTCGTGACGGCCGGCGCGTACGACCGCCGCGGCGGGCTCCGAGCCGCGATTTGTCATATCTCGTGAGCGAGAGCGACGATGTCTGTTCCGGGCGGGTTCGGAAGGTGCAGATTATTGTCAGAGTGTGAATATCCCGTGCGTGGCCGCAGGCATCAAGGAGGCGCTGTACGAGGAGGGCGGCGAGTACCGCTGCGTGGGCGCGCGCCCGCCCGACCTCAAGCGCCTGCGCGAGCTCAAGCGGGTCACGCTGCGCGTCACCGGTGAGCGACACCCCCGCTGCCCCCTCCGCACCCACCGCACCCACCGCGCCCACCATGCACAGCGCGTCGCATCTCTATCTCCTATCTTTCTATCTATATCCGTTGAAACAGATCTTCATACTTCCACATTTAGTTATGTATGTAAATAGTATATAATTTTTTTAAGTTATACTTCTTTTGGCGCGTTCGGAAAAATGATGAGAGTAAATTGTAACGATGCGCGCGCACACCGTCACGAAACACCGACACCGTGACGTTTTAGTTAAGACTATAGTGACATCTATGGGAGATAAACATGCACTATGGAAAACGATCGATTGATAGTAATGTTATGATGTGAATCTTTACACCAGATGGCGCTACTCGTGTGTGAAATATATATAATACGTTTAATGTTTAGTTTTATGTTCTGTCTCTCTGTCTGTCTGTCTGTCTAAAGTAGGTAGAGCGTAGGCGATAGTTGCAGTTTTTTATTTTACTCTTTGATCTGAAGTATAACTTCTTACGTGCGTGTACATAAGTAGGTACACGCACAAATTTTGTGTTCTTAAATTGCCGGAACGAGCAAACGGACAGATAAACGTTTTAAAAGCTCTTTATCGTCGAAGTACCATAGATTACACTTTGTAACGCAAAAAGCTATCACCTCGGCATTACAGACGGGCACCTCGATTTTTATTTTTGATCGATACAGACGGTCGATCCTTTCGGTAACGTAGTATATCTGCAGGCGGCGCCACGGCCACGGCGCTGTCGGCCGAGCCCGCGGCGGGCGGCTGGCGGCTGGAGTGCGGCGCGTGCGGGCGCAACCTGCGCGTGTTGTGGCTGCGCGACGGGCGCGTGCAGCCCGCCGTGCTCAGCCCCGACCTGGCGCAGCACTGCTGGCGCGCCGTGCTGCTGCTGCCCGAGCCGGACGAGGTGTGGTGCGCGGCCGTGGCGGCGGCGGGCGGCGCGGTGGCGGTGTTCCCGCGCCGCGCGCCGTCCTCGCCCGCGCCCGCGCGCCACGCCGTGCGGGCGCTGCAGGCCGGCGCGGCGCCCGCACGCGGGGCGACGTGGCTTTTGGTCGGCTTCGTTGGAAGCGTTCTTGTGATTTGAAGGTGTAATTCGCCGCCGGGAACTTAGTGATTTTTAAATAAGTTCTTTGTACTCGTTTAGTTACTACGTCCGATACGATCAAATTGTGACAATTAACATCACCCTTCGCCAGAGCGAAATAACAGTAGGTCTAGATTCTCGTTAAAGGCCGAGTTAAAAAAATAGTCCAACGTCAGAGTTAAGAAATGCTCGTTAGGGATTCGAAACATACCGCAGACGTCCACACGCGGAGTCCAGTTTCTTTACACCCAGTTTTGTATCACAAATATTTTTGTGAAAAAATGTGAAACATTGTTAAAGCTCAATAAGCGTTTATGTAAAACTACGATCTACTTAACGAATTAGTCAACACGGGCTCGCTCCGGACCGCCCCGGCGGGCGTCGCCGGCGGGCGGACGAATTAGTTTTCAAAAATGTCTAGCGTGGACTAGTTCGGGTCGTGCCACATGCGCGCCCGCCCGCGCGGCCCCCGTCCCGAGAACTACGCTCGCTCGCACTAATATTGAGATGAGACGTAACACTCGTGAATGTTCCATGTGCTACCTTTTAATGTAGGAATATAATAATTGTCGTGTCTTAAATGTCGTCGCAGCCGCGTGCGTTAAGCGTTAACGTGGACATTAAACTAAATAACGATTAAATAAATGTCTCATTTTCAATGCATTCAATGCCATCGTCGATGAAGCGTAAAAAACCTGCGATCTAGGGACGCGCTCTCGAAAATGAGTCTAAAGCGATGATCGATCGTAAAGAAAGCCTTTCCTCCGCTCCGGGCCGAGGAACGCCGTACGATTGCGGAACCTACTACACTCGAAGTAAGGTCTATATTAGTATGTCGGTGTGTCTTTTAGAGATAAGTCTCCGTAGTGCTACTGATGTATTTAATATTTGTTATACGCATGTTAGTGTACCTACTTCTTCTAATCTAGAAAGCGACGCGGCCCGCGACCCCGCGCGCCGCAGACGCGCGCCGCAGACGCGCGCCGCAGACGCGAGCCGCGGTCGCAAGTCGCGTCGTCATTACTGTTAGTTTGCAATGTTATCGCGGTCACCGCGGCGGAGCTCATAAAGAAAAATGTGTCGCGGGGTCCTTCGCACCCCTCGGGACCGTCGCGGGGATTACCGGTCGAACGGTCACCTCCCCGCTGCTTCCCGCTGCGACGCTGCAGGTTATATCGTTGTTATAAATTAGCGTTGACGAGTTTAACATTGTTGTTAATTTTAACGTAAGAGGTTTTTTTAATAATTTCATTATCAGAACGGCGTGTATTTTTCAATGCGATAGAAGTAGCAGTCCGCTCGGCTCCCGGGCCTCGCGCCGCACGGGGCCGGAGCGACCGGACGGGGTTCGGGTACCGTCCTCCGCGGGAAGCTAACGATCCGCACCGACCCGCTCCGTCGCTATCGTCGCTACTTCGTTCAGTAATGTGCATCGGCTCAAAGTTTTCTACTAGGTATTCTATGTTATTGCTGCGATCGCTCCCTGGAAAAGCGGTTTTTGAGCGTCGAACGGAAGGAGCCCGCCCGCGGTGGCCGCGGTGTGGAGCACCTCATGCCGTATCCTCTTCGTAGAGCTCTATGTACCCGTTCGTTTATCTACTAGTGTATATCGTTAGTTCCCTGGCGCGCGCGGACAGGACGAGTCGTGCCAAATTGTCAAATTATTGGGAATATTTTCGTATGTATATGGACTAAATGTGTTAGTTTTAGTCGATAACGAAATTGTGAGGGCAAAGTGACACCAATCGCACGTTCGGGCGGCGCGGCGGGCGGCGCGGCGGGCGGCGCGGCGTACACCGATGTCGGAGAGCCGTCGGACGACCCCGCGCTCGGGATCGTCGCCTGTTCGATTGATACTCTTCACGTAAAAAAATATTTGTCCACGCTCCACGCCCGGGGCTCTCCAAGTCGATGTCGCCACACGCAACGCGGGCGACCGCCGAGGCTCCGTTGCGTCGGTCGAAACTAATAAGAAAGAACACTCGACCTTTAACTAAAAAATGTTACGAACGAAAAGAAAGCAATCCAAACATTGTTCAAAAAAATCTAAAACGAATTTAATAACATTTTGGACTGAGCGCCGAGCGACGGACTTATGTCGAGCGATCATTGCGACGGTGGAGATAACTCGGCAGGACGACTCGGGTGGCGACCGCCGCGCCCCGCGCCGCGCCCCGCCCCGCGGCCGTAGCGCTATATTTTAATAGATGTCAAAGTTGTTAGTCGCGTGCGTGCGTGCGCCGCGCTCGTAGCTTACGATTCATGTAAATTTCGATGTCAATTGTTGGCCCCGTCGAGGTCGGGTGCCGTTTTGTACGAGGAATCAAAAGATATTTGCTACCACAATTTTTGCAAGAATCTCGTAGTTTTAAGAGAATTTTTATCGCATGTTCGACGTCGAATTGTTATCGTTGGTTACTTTCTTATGTTTCGTTCTTCTTTCCTCTCCTTCGAAACTTTCACTCCTGTACTTCTCCTTCGACAGAGTTCGAGCGGGCTCGGTGGTTGCGTCTAAATGAAATATCAGACCGATATTCTACTCGCCATTTAGATTTAAACGTGAATAAGCACATGATATAATACCTCGCTCTCGTATCGCGCCGGAAGCGGTGCGGTTCTACAAAAAATGGTAATAGACTAAATTAAACATTTTATAAAACCTTTCAAGATTATTACATTAAACCTGCATGTGTTTATTCCTTCACGTGTATTCCCGTCGGTCGCGGGCCGACGCGACGCACGGACGGCCGTCGGCCGGCGACACCTCCGTAGACGCGCACACACCTCGGATGCTAGAATCGCTCGCGACCACGTATCGCCGGACATCGCGAAGCATCGCCGCGCGTCCGTCGGCGGGTGAGCACCGAGCCCTCTCGGTACGAGTCGTTATTGTCGTTAAGAATTGTGATATCGGCGGAGGTCGGGCGCTCGCGGACTTCTCGACGTTGAATATGTCACGGAGAGGTTTAAGCCGGCGGTTAGTTTCATTAAGTTAGATTGTAGCGAGATGTATTTTTGTACCGGCTCTAAATTGTATCAGTCGATCGGTGGCGCGTCTAGCGCGAGCGGCGAGCGCGGGTCACCGTCGCGTTCCTACGCGTAATGTGCGTCTTTAATATCGACTTAATAAAGAAAATAAAAGAAAACAAAGGTAATTTAAGAAGAAATCGTGCGGACGATCGCAGGACGCGAGGGATGATAAAGAGAGGCATTCGATCCGACCTCTCGCCGTGTCCGGCGGCCGACGGGGACCGTCGCTCGCCCGGCGTCGTGTAAGAAAGTGTATATGATTAAAAAACGAATACAAATTTGTTTTACGTACCTGGATGCGAGGAGAACGTAACGATCCGTCCAACGCGGAATTCCAACTAGATTTTTAAGGAGCTACGTAGACCCCGCTTCCTCGTCCCGTTGCTCTTCCACTCTCCTCCGGACCTCTGTCAGGGAATAGCTTCTGCGAAACGCGACAGAAAATTCCTTTTGTTATTTTAATCTTCGAATTCCCAAATAATATTGTTGACTTTACCGAAGTGCGCATCGCGTTCGTTCGAGGTTCGGTTTCGATTTTCCGAATACAAGCCGCTCGGTTCACGGAGTTCGACGTTTAATGTAGTAAGCTCTCTCTCACGCTTCGGGTCATATTGGGTAAGACCAATATCCATATTGTCGTACGTTGACTGAAGTAAGTAATTGTCGGTATATCGAGATCGACCGCAATGTGTTCTGTACAGGAAGCGGCAGTCCGCAGCTCGGCGTCTGGGACTAATATGTTTCTTATCCACTAGTACAAATATATTGGTACGTGTCAAGAACGACAGGAGGAGCGAAGCGTTACCCGCAGTCGTAATAAATCATTATCTTTACGCATGTTAGTAGTCCGATCGTCGGCCGGCTCCTGGCTTATTTTATTCTTGTTTGCTTCAAATTTTATTTTCGAATAAAACGCATTTTTGACCGTCCGTTCGGTTCGCATCCGGGTATTCCCTGCCAGAGGCCCGTCGCTCTCGGCTCGGGGGCGGAGTCCCCGAGCCGCCTTCGGTCTTTCCGTGCCGTTTGTAGTATTCTGTCAACGACGCTCTCTCCCCGCACTTCGACTCCGCGGCTCCCGCACCTCGAATTCGTATCCATGTAGGATGGTTCGATTACGCTCATACAACGCGGCCCGCCGCCGCGTGTTCCGTTAGGAGCGGACCTCATCGGATTTACATCTGTGACTCTTCGTAATACCTAATGAATAATAGACGAGTTAATCTTTTTTCAAAAGTCGTAAATTTACAGAAGGCAACTTCTGAAATATTCATTATCATAGTGATCTTGGTATTATTTGAACGAGAGCATAGATTCGAAACCCGGCAAATTGCTAGTAACTTTGACAGAAAGCCGAAGGTCCGACCTCGCGCGATGCCGCACTTGGACGTCGCAGGCTGGAACTGTCCGCGGCGGGCGCGGGTTGTGTGGCGACCTCGATGTCGTCGATGGTATCACTTGTAAGTTTTTGTACTTAGCGTCCATTTTCGATACTATTGAGTGTCGCGTCTCGGTGCCAATACATAATTTAATAGATCATAATAGTATATATATATATTTACAGTTTATTATACATAATATTATTGTTTACTTTGATATGAATGTACAGAATCCGTAATATTCATCGCCATGTGTCTATGGAACCTCCGATACCGGATAAATAAAGGATGTAAAAGTGACTTGTGTTTTATTCCACGTGACCGAGTGTTCCTACGGGGCGAGCGTCCACATGTAAACAAAAACGAACTGAAAGTTCTCAGCGACGCGAGCCGCAGCCGCGCTCGGGGATGGGGATGATACCATTAAGTTCCGTAAGAGAGCGCGCGGCGGCCGCGCGGGGCAGTAACACGCGAGGATGTAAAAGAATATTCACATCAATGACCGCTGGCGGCGTAGTCGGGAGCTTCTCACATGCAATAACACCATTTTGTATTCATTTAATAACTTGTTAAGAATTTACATTGCATCCCGTGCTAGAACCGAACGGTACAATGATCGTTTAGCGATCGAGATTTCCGTTTCCCGTCCGGGGTCCGGGGCTCGAGACTCCAGTTGGCACATTTCATTTTCTAGACTAAATAAAACTCACATTAGAGTTCTACATCGTTTTCCAAGATGCGTTAACTCCGCCCACACCGCGCTCGCCCCGCGCACCTCGCCCCCGCCTTAATTTTTGCACATTCTGAGAACAGCCGCGTCCAAGACGAGGGGACGATACTAATGATTACGGTCACAAAAAGGTTATCAAGCGTTTATTGCCGTGAACAACGATGCGAGCCAGGACTCGTGTAGGAGATTACGAGGCGACGGCATATTCAGTATTAAATTCACCTGCATTTCAGTATTATTTTTAAAATTCATACAGGTCATCGACACCGCGACACCGAACGAAGTCGAGGAGCCGTCGCTGAGAACAATATCTCGAGTACATTCGCAGCCGCCGCGCAGCGTGGCGCACGGCCGCTGTCCAATCTGTATCAGTTTATTTTTTGTACGGGCGCTTCGTGGGACTAAACACTAAAGAGGGTTCGGTATTTTATCGTTATTTCATTTATTCTACAATATGCCGCCGTGCGAGGGGTGAACGGGTTTTGTGAGGTTTCTAAATTGGGAATATTCGGAGAATCGGTGAAACCTCACAAGTAGAATGTTATTCGGTTACACAAACTCGTCAACAACGGGAGCCGGCACCCGCGGCTGCTCTCCGGCTCGGTGGGGGTCGGGAGATCGATGAGACTTACGACGTGTTCAGTATTGACACGCTGCCACTTACGAGCTGCCTCGGTCACAACTTTGAGAATCTGCAAACACGACACCCGCAAATACCGAAGCTGCGGGAATAATAATAGACTTTAAAAAATTAATCATTGCCACGTATCTACAGGAATTTTAAAAAAGATGAAAATACTTTACTAAGCGACGATATTTATTGATTGTTTAGTTATTACACTTGCATACACTTCGGTCGCATGAGTATACTTACTTGTTAAATATAATTTTATAATTTGGTTTCACTCCGACTTAAGGTAGGTCCGACCGAGTAAAGCTTTCTCCTCCTTATTACGTGATATTTTTGTTAGCTATCAGAGTTCAGAGCCGAGCGCCGGCGGGCGGTCGGCTGCATCACGACCGGCCACGACTTGCGTTTCCCGAACGCTGGCTTCACTGCAGACACACTCGTCAATATTTTACACAAATTTTGCCCGTTCAGATATCAAAAGTATCTCAAAGTCCTGTGAATAACAGCCGCCTACGAAACCGAGGACTATTTAAACGATAAATAAGCTCGCAGTGACGCCGTCACGCTCGTTGCCCTCGCGGCAGGCGCGGGCTGCGGTCTCCGCGAACTTCCGTTTGTAACTACATCGTTTTTAATTTCACCGTTTTGTGTCCGTAACATATCTCGCTATTACTAAAAAAAATTTAGAATCGAGTTACATTTGTGGCATGTCGCTGGTCGCTCGCCGCCGCCGTCGAGCCGGGCGGCCGCACTGCGTTTAGTTTTGAAGTATTACATGTCATTTGTTCACACTTCGAACATAGCGTGTAGTTAGTTACGTTTAAAGAATTAAATTTAGTTAATAATCATGAAGTATTTTAGTATCCTGCATTCCCCGACTGTCGCTTACATAATGATCGGGTTCGAAGTGTCGGTGATTAATTACTTTTTATAAGCGAATAAATACTTCTTTATAATATTAGTAAAGATTGTAACACGGCTATTACAATGTAATTTTTATACAAAAATCTCATCTCATGAGGTCGGTGAGCACCAAACGTCTATACTAGTCCGCCACGTGCGAGTCGTCGCTCCGTAGCGACCAGTTACAACCAGAAAATACTAGTTATCTACTTTATTCGTCCACAATATCCACAAAATGGCGCTTTGAACAAGTTTATGGCGAACGCACCGCGTGCAGCGCCGCAGCCGCCGCCGCGAGCCGCACGCTGCCGACTGCCATGTTCACACGCAGTTTGGAAGTGAAGCTTTTGGACATGTTTCCATGTTAAAATGTCAGTTTGCTGCACTGTGTTCTACTCTGCTGCAAATAATGCATTTAAAAACTTTAGCTAAGTACTCGTATTCCAAGCGGGGACGAGAACAATGTAGTATGATATTGTTTTGATAAGGAGACTCGACCTCGCGACCTCCGGGCTGCTGTACTGCTCCATATACACAATATAAATACCGAGTAGATCCACATGCAAGCAATATCATCAACCTTATAGACATTTAACTATAACTGACCAACATTTATTGAGAATAAAAACAAATAAGAAACAAATATTTTTTTATCTTATTACCGAATATAGGTAACTTCATGATCGGTAAAGTATCACTGTACGTTAGACGAGGCGTTCCACCGCAGTGCACGGAGCTCACGGTGCGTCTGTCCTGCCGGTGAGCCGGCGATGACGCGAGGAGTTACCTGCCCCCAATAGGAGGCATCGTTTTTCCAATTAAGATTCAAGGCAGCGCGAGGCCCAATTATCCAATTTGCAATCAGAAGGAGACTCCGTCGTTTCGAACGTCAAATTGTGTGGATCTAATCGGAACAGCACGGCTTCGAGCTCCGTGATAAACATTTTTATATGCAAATTAGACGGTAGGCGATAGGACGGGGAGGCGTAGGCGAGCACGCAGCGCGCGCGGGCCCGCGGCGGCTCGATTGTTCTGTGCGAGCGGTGCCGCGGGGACGCCCGCGCTCCAGTCGATCGAGTCCAGACCGGCCGTCGCTATGTTATGTAAATATACTCGGCTATGCCTCAATTCAAACGTCAGTCCGTAACTAACAAATTGAACGGATTATCATCAGCCTGTAGCTTTTCTGCTGTCGGACGGTTCTCCTCTCGAGAGAAGGGTGAGACATAGGGCACGCTGCCGCTGGCAAGGTGCGGCAGTCCGGCTTTACCCGTCTTGCAGAACGCTACGGTGAACTCTGAACATTGTAGGTTCATTGTGATGTTTTTCTTCTCCGTTGTAATAAGAAATACATTATTCAAATTTTAATGACCCACACGTGTATCTTTTACTAACTGAGCTCATCCTGAGGTGAAAGATATTGTACAAGTTAAAGAAAATAACTGCTTTAGTTTTAAGCTCCAGTTTTGTCAGAATTATTATAGTTTTGTTGAAATAGAGAATTACAGACAATTATTATATTTTGGTACATCTGGTGCGACCTTCCTAAGAGCCTTAGGGGCTTCGTCGATCGGCGTCGAAGTTCGTTCCGATTCCAGACAAAGGCGGCACAATTACTCCAGAGCTTGAACAAAAAACCTCTCGACGCGTGATTACTCGAGGAATTAAAGAGGCCACACAAAAGACGGCTCGGAATGCGAGCACACAATGTGCAGACCAATACGTGGAAAACACTGCTACTCACATGTCGTTCACGTAGTTATTCGTTTGCCTTTCTCTAACATCTGTTATTTGTGTAGGTACATAATAATTTGATACTAACGTTAAACAGGCGAGCCACGTTGACGTTACTACGTTTATTAATTGTAGTGGTAGACGGGCGAGCGCATGATTACCTATATAAGCACGCGCTGACCGCGGGTCGCCGGGGCCGGCAGGAAAAGTTAATACGAATTAGTTCTGCGAAGTAGTGCCTCTTTTCCTTGAAAGCGCGAAATTTGTTTCCCAGTCAAACATTCGAGATACCGAATAGCATCAATATTGGCCGTAGCTTTTAGGGAGTAGTGAGCGTAAGTGGTTGATACAGCCGCGTGTGTTTACGTTACCTGTTTACCTGTCGGGAGAGGGTGCTCCAGATATATTTTAGAACTCTTAGGGCTATTTTTATTCTACTTACCGAGATCTTTTCACATTCTTTAATTCAGGATAGGATTGATATAAGCTTCTAACGAGCACCGAGTCTGAGTGGCTGTAGTCCTGAGTATTTTATAACAGTCGCGAGTTATTGTACAATAAAACTGTCCATTATATTTCTTAGGAGGCAGTTTATTAAAAATAACACGCATGGAGTACCTATTATACAATATACATAGTTATGCGCGTTTGAGCATCCCAAGAGCACAGATGAGAGAGTACTAGGAACTGTTTTTGTTCATATATTTGTGTATTCTCAAACTCAATACAAGAATAATTAGCTATAGAGATAATGGTAGAAGGGCACAATTTATTCTATATCCTAATATCTTCCTGTGTCTCAGTAATTGGATATACCCATATCTATAATACAATATCACAAAAATTCACAAAGTCGAGAACGTCATAAAGATCGTTACCGTGAAGAGTTTTATTAAAAGGTTTCCATTTACAAAGAACAGACGAATAAAGCTTAACAAAAGATATCTCGCGATACATTAGTGGCGCAAAATATACGAGTAAAGTGACTGAGAATTAGGTGAACACGCGACATGTTTTTGTTTCGTTCTCTTCATTTTTCAGGCCCTCGACTGACGCTTGAGGAAGTTTTCAACATATACCGCGCTATGTGACAGGGCGTCGTGTAAGGGCGGAGACACACCGTGGACCACCGGCCCGCTTGCTCTCATAACAATGACTAAAGCACGGTCACACAGGTTAAGTCGCCTTTGAAGTATACTGATAATTTTTGGATAATATGTCATATCATTGTCATGTATATTTTTGCAAGTCTTTGTCTTCTCATCGCCGGAGATTGTTCTCTCACCAAAAGCGATAATAATAACCCTGTCCCTATTCTGGAATATAATTTAAGTATTAGAATTGGAGGATGATACAACCGAACGTCCACGTCGGACTGTAGCGCACCGTTTGACACCAAGTAAAAAGCGTGAAGCCCTCCAGTGACGAATCTGTCATCACCCTCAGGAAATATATCAGAGACTCCATTGTTGCGGCGTGTCATGTTAACGACTCTTCTTGAGTGTTATTCGAGGGCGCGGCGCGCGGCTCACGACACACGTCACACGAGGCACGTGGGTTTTGGCGTGTCACTGACCGGTCGCGGACCACTTCAAAGAATTCTCACTTCGTATTCGATAGATTGGATACATTCAAAATTAATATATTCATTTATTATTGTGATTATCCAAACTATGTTCGATCCTCTAGCGGCGGCGCTGGCGGCGGGCGAGTCGCATGTGTTTCCGCCGAACCAGCAGTCCGTGTGATTTCACTTCCGGTAGCCACGTGTGATATTTTCGTCTTCAAACAGCGGTCATAAGAAGTTTCCAGCGCGTGCTCCCCGCACGGAGCGCCCGCTCGCCGGGGGCTCGGTGAGGACGCACTGATGTACTCGTTTTCATTTTATTTGAAAGCCGCTAAGAAATTTTACCCGCTACGGTCCTGACGATGTATTCATTTCTTTTATTTGCCTCCTTGTATTTCAAAAGTCGTCAAACATGTTCATCCATTAAAGGCACTGTTCATTTCGCGTCGTTTGAGTACTTGTAAAGCGTATGCTTACGTGTAGCTCGTCTGACTCCACCGGCCGCTTCGCGTGCGATCAGATAGCTAAAGCTACATGACTAAACTTTGCAGAGGAATAAAAACGAAAGTTATCTGTTTTATAAAATTACACATATAAATGTGCGCTGACCCTTACAGGGTGGCGAGGGCCGCGGAGGGTAGTTTTCCCAGCGCCAGCAGTATAAATCGCGCGCAGATGATATCAGGACCTCGCACTGACCCCAATATATTAATTCACTACGTCTGAATCTTTCTTTTGTTTGTTACGGCGGGGAATAACGCGTCGCGCTAATGTTATTTGCTGATGAGTCAATTAACTGCTTTTCGTTCGCTCGGGTTTGACCAACATTTCTGGAAGCATCGACATCTCCGACGTCGGCAACAAACAAATATAAAGAATAAGACCAAAATGATTGCATTGTGTACACCTGAAGTGCCACTAATGTGTCAACATCGCGTCTCACCCTCACCGGCCTGCTACCTTGCGAAATCGCGGTCGATTTTTAGTTCGTAGCTGTTAACGAGTAGGCCAGATGATAATAAATACCCCGGGACCCGCGGGGTGTTCCGTCTACCCGTTCGGTGTAAGAAGGAATCTTCCCCGTAATCCCTTTCCCGAAAACATTTCCTGCCTTCCGAAGCAATTGCGTGCGAGATAACGTCCACCTCTGATTTATGTGGACGGAGAGTTCGCATAAATGACTTTAACATTTGCTCGCGACCTCTCGCTCCGCCTCCAACTAGACACGCATAAACGTGAGCAGCGTTAGCTATTATAGTTCAAATCCTGGAGCGCACCTCTTTCTTATTGCGTGTGTTTAATGATTTCTGATATTTTCATTTTACCTTCCGGTTACGATTTCGTTTACCTAATAATATAATTAAAACGTGTAATTAGCTTGAGTTGTTTGAAAATGACCGGTATGTAGGAGAATAGATACAAATTCTTATGCTCATCATTTGTAGAATTGCCGTACAGAAAGTACTCCCGAAGCTAAGCGTATAATAAAACCATTACAAGTTCTTTTAGGGACGCCATAAATACGACAAAAAGTCGAGTCTCTCATAAAGAGATGTGAGACGGACGCCGGCGTCGGCACATTAATTCTGAACGCCATTAACGTCCTGCGTTCTAATTGGAAGACCACACATTATGGTGACTTTATTGGCTTCTGCTTGGTCTTTGGTTATCAGTTTTACGTTATGCTTATGTGATGGATCCCTCCATATTATCTTTTTTTACGATTGATTCAGAGGACATTCTAATTGACTGCAATTCAAAAAGTTTTTTAAGAACCAATTTCGACATAGCGGCTTTTTATATTGAAACTAATATTTTTAAATATTAATCAACGTAGTTATTTCACTTTGTAGTTCCGATTTAGACCGAAAGCGCTGCACAAGTACAAGAGACTCCTCTAACGACTAGATCTGCGCCCGTCTTCTCGCCGCACCTTGTGAAATACGGAAATGCTCGATCATCGCTGCCAACGACGCAATTATGTCCTGGAAGTGTGAAATCCAATATGCCCGTCCCTTAACTTTGAGGACATAAATTAATGGCAGGACTTAATTATATTACCATAACGCGGCGGACTTGTCGGTAATTAGGAGCGAGGTTTTATGGAAAACGGTAATGGAGTTTGGAATTAATGAACCCGACTTGGAGATATATGCGAGCGGTCTGTCATAGGGAACTTGCAAACTGCTCACTTTCCAATTTTGTGCTAAAACTTTTACGAAAATAGTTTTTTTACAGATGGAAGTTATTTTTTTGTAGCACAATTTCGTTGTTAATTTTCATGACGAATCCTCTCCTAGTGCCAATAAAATAGCAACACTAAATGACTCTTTGTTAAAGGATATGTTTGGTATTATTTGTGCCGTTATACAATTACATCACTCGGAAGCCTAAGTTCGGGGACTTGAGATTATGTAAATTAATAAATAAATTAAATGCCTAAGATGTTAAGTTCCATAGCTTATGTAAATGTCGAACACCGTGGCTCGACTGCTTCGCGGACCCAACCAACGGATCCGCCTTCCCTTCTCGTGTCTGACATCAACTTTGAGTACTTAAAATTTCATCAATGAGTTTGAATTCTGTAATAAATTTTAGTGAAAACGAGATTGAGGACCAATAGCGTATGATACATATCGGCGTATATGTTGCATGTGTTCTATTCGCGTCCCACAGATTGTTGGACACAATACGTCCTCATCCTGGCTCAATACGTCCTCATCCTGCCTCAATACGTCCTCATCCTGCCGGCCCTAGGAATCATTTGAAGCTGTGGCTTCCGAGCTTGGATTTAGGCTACGCTATGAGGGCTTATGTTTTAAATATTGAGGCGTATATTAACACGAGTATCAAATTAGAACGTACTAGCGGGGCAACAGAGCGGTTGCTCTGGTAGAAGAACTGACCTAATGTTCTGGCGCGCATTGTTACTAGTGACCCTGACTGCCGCAGAACGAGTTATGAATTCGATTTACAAAATGTAGTATTTAGCGATAAATGTAGTTATAGTATGTTTGGGTGTATAAACGTCCGTCCGTCTAGCGTGCATTTAGATATTAATATTTATATCTGGTAACTACAGTACAAGTTCTGTTGTTTTAGGGATCAGACACGTGTGCATTTTCCCGAGTTATTATTGGTATCAGTTTATGCAAAGGTTATAAGGGGCTAGGGTACTGCTGCTGATTTTGAAAAAACGTAGGAACATTGTTTTTTTCCAAAAATGAAAGTGCCCGATATATGGTCGTATTAAACCAATCAATTCCCATAGTTCACGCGCGGCAACGCCTCCCAGTAATAAATCAGTGGAAGGCGGTGTGCCCTACGCGCGCAAATAATAAGACACCTTTTCCTCAGTCGAAGAAACCAGTTTCACCCGTCCGGCGCGCGACCTTAGTTTTTGAGTAGATTAACACAACATTGTTATTACTTATTACAATAAATAAAATCGTAAGCATAGTGACCCTCCCCCCTCCCCCCACAATATAATACTTCGTGTCCTGTCTCCACGTACCATGATGTAGAGTGGACCTAATTATCCCAGTTGTTCATTATTTATGATTCTATAAGTGTTTGTGGACTGTTTGTATAAACGTGTGTTCTATGGAGTATCATTGTGTAGTATCATAGGCGGCGGTAACTATTGACCATCGGGTGGCCCGGCTGCCTGTTTGTCACCTTAATGGAAAAAAAATGTGTGAAAGACAGACAGACAGTTTATTTGCTTAAATATGGGTACGTTTAAACGATTTACTAATCGTTAATGTTTCCAGGGTTTACCATTTATGGTGTACACCTTGTAGACATTACACAATTGCTGTTAATTTATTAAATATGTTAGTATGGCGAAGTTAAAAATAGACAAAATATCATTCCCTTAAACGTGTCTAAGCCGAACGCAGCTTGGGTGTTTTTGATCTGACTCTTACGTCTTTCTGCGCTGTAAACTTGATATTGAGTATATTACTCAATGAAATTCCTTTTTTGTAAAAAACCAATTGCTCCATATCAAGGGCGCGGGTCTCATCTCGCGGGAGCCAATCAATCCGTATAAGTTATGCGCGAGGCGGCTCCCGGTAATAAATCAAGCGCTGCGAGGTGTCTTCACGCACACGCACGGGAATTATATTCTTAAAGAATTCTCATAAGGAGTTCCACTTAGCTCCGAGGAGTCAGTTTATTCTATTCTCTTTGTTAAAGATAGTTAAACGGTTACTACACGGGCCGGACAGAAGCGGCCCGTGTAGTAGCCGGTTTGTAGTCAGCTTCGTACCAGACCAGGACAGACTACCCACGATTTAGTGAATTATAGACCGCGGGAAGGTCTATAGAATTGCAGTGAAATCCAAGAAAATATTGTTTAGACGTTTGGTCGAGGCTTTCTTATCTTGACCAAATAGGACAGAACTGGCTAATGGAGGAGTCCGAAGCCTAAGTACCGTGCACGAAGAGTGTGATGAAAGTAGAAGACGCACGATACCGTTAGAGATATTTTACATTCCGTGCTTTTTGCGTATCCCGTTACCGATCTAGCGTGATGGTTTATAGTCAGCTATTGTTATTCTGTATTCAAGAATTATTTGTTCCTAAACCATAATTAGCATAAAAATCAACAATGAAGCATTGTAGAGCACTTTACCAATATATAGATGTGCAAATTTATCTATGAAGTGTGTGTACAGAAGTGGGGCACTGCACGGCACATCTGTTTAATTCTCAAGGGCTCCCCGGAGACCACTTGATACGGATATTTAATAATGTTAATGGTCGACGTAATGCACTACTTAGTTTGCAGCACTCCATGGATAGCCCGAATGACGACCGGGTCGGTGCGGCTCGCCCATCGGACGTACCCAGTGTTTGGTGTTCCATTCCTGCCTGTAGATAACTGTAATAGCAAAAATAATGTACGAAGTGTAAGCGATTTTGTATGTGAACTGCCCTCTAGGGTTCGCCATGTTACTGTGCCTCGGAACCAAAATACTACTAAAAGGAAACGGAACGGAACGGAAACGGAACTAAAATTTATAACCATAAACAAAGGGGTAAAAAGGCGTCCGGAAGGTCACCGCGGGGGTTTCGTGGGTAAAAATCCCATACAGTCCGCTGTCTCCCAAGGCACAGCGGTACCTTTTGAACGTTTCTCCGTCACCAAAAAGAGGTTAAGTTTGTTAGTAGCGGTCACATAGTTAATGATCGTCAGCAATTGGGGTTGTTTAATACATAGCTATATAGGTAGCCGAACGAGCAATAACAGACGCGTCGTCTAGCGACATCGCCTGTACACTTGTGGCGCTTGTCCACAGAGTGTAAGGTCGGTTGCTCCGTGCCCTCGTGGTGTCGGGGTGTCGCAGTCCGTCCGTTTACGTAATTTCCTGTGAAAAACTCATTTCCTCACGAGATCTCCGTAAAGAGTGAAGTAGTTATCGTTACACTTTTATGATAAAAAATATTAAGAAAAAAAGGTTGTCACTTAAATTGTGCTGTGAAAGGTTTTTCGTAATTACTTTATTAGAAACGTTCATTACAAAGACAGTTATAAGTTGCTTTTTGTGCTCTCTTTAGCACTTTGTCTAATAATTGAATATTTGTAAAATATGGTATTATGGTAGGCGAGAGTTGAACTTTTTAGACATCTCAAACCTTTAATCGTTGGCATCGGATTTCTTTGTAGTTTGCTGTCAGAAGTTGTTGTACTCAGAACTTCTCTCAAAGGTTTAAGCACGTATGATAAATAACAAGTAGAAATACTGTCCGTTCGCTGAGTATTTACTGGATATCTGGTGATGGTTCTACTGAACATATAACGCATTCTCAACACAGTCTTCAGAAAGTTATGAGAAGTTAGATGCAAAATTCTTTCAAAATCGACGGATAAAACGTAACTTTTGTTCTTTTTATTTTCAGCTCTAATGTTCAGAATTAAAGTCGAATCTGTAATACTATTCAGAACGCTGGTATCAAAGCTATATATTTTCATAACGACTCAAGTGCGAGCACAGCTATAAAGGATTTCCAACTTTGCACTATCAAAGTTAAAGTGTTCCTAACAAGGCGGCGTTGTGTTTGGACATACCTTTGAACAGACAACTCGCAAGGAATATAAACTTCTGGAACAATCGGGTTCAGTGTTTAGAACAAAAATGCTCGGAACAACCATTACTGATGCAGGTGGAACGACGGAAGTTTCTGAAAACCGCTAAAGTTTAACATTAGATGCGGTTAGTGCTACTGGAAAACAACAACAAAAACTCTCTCAAAAGTGTGGCATCAGGTGAGGGTGCGTCTATATAGACGACGAGTAGCTTCTATAACGGTGCCGAAAGAAAAAAACTCATACTCATTATTTGGTCTCACCAATGAATATTTTAAGTACAATTTATTTAGAAGGTTTGCTGGTCAAGAAATAATCCTTATGGACTATTTATATAGTGCGCGGCTGCAGATATGTCTGCACTGTTATGTCTACACACGTGGTTATTGACTTTTGTAATGTACATGAAACATACCTGTGATACGTAAGTGCGAGTAACTATGGTAGGTACCTACGGAAGTACATTCTTTAACAGAATTTACACAAGTCTACATTTTGGCGACGCGTACAGAGTTATATAAAGCATCGATAACAAGGTGAATAAGAAGATGATAGAGGGATTAGAATGAAAATTGAGAGGGAAAGTGACGGTAAGAGGACGAGGTAAAGAACATGAAGAAAGAGAACAACGGTTAGAACGTTAGAAATATTTAAAAAGTGATAATTGTGACCCGAGTGGCGACGCGTGATGAAGCAACGGTTTATTAGGATTATAGAAATGTCCGTGTGGTTTCTATTAAAACAAAAAGAGAATAGAAAACTGACCTTTTGGTTGTTTCCGTTCGATAAATCAATCGTAGTCGCTATAAAAAAGGCAAGTTCGGTTTCACGTAAAGATAAAGGAGCGGCGCCGGCCTGGCCCCGCCGACGCGATCAGCGCACGTACGGGGAATAAACCGACTTCTTGCTAATAAAGTTTCTTTATCAAACACCACGTACGTGCCGCTCTTGCCGGCTACACGAAGACCGCCGCCGCTACGAACAAATATCTTAGATAGATTACACAGTGATCGGGCGGGCCGGCTGTCACACCGGCGGAGCTGAACTCATAAATCAAGCCGAGATCGCGAATACTTCAAGACCGACTAACATTGCACTGGTATCTATATAAGCACATAGTAACATACAATAGACAAAGGAGAGAGCAGATAAAGCACACAACAGATAAAGAGTAATTGTCTTTTATATGGAATATTGTTTTATAAATATCCAACGAGGATATAAGAATCGCCAATCCTTTTTCCGCCATTTGATCCTTACAAAGTACTAATATGTATGTTGTTCAAACTGAAAGCCCGTATGTGAGTGAAGGTGACCCGAGAGCTAGACGCTAGGGCCGCGCTGGTCTAGCACTAAATCATTCCTATCTATCGGGTTTACACGCGTGCCGGTGCCAAGCGCTTGTTAGAGGCTGCCTATCTTTAGACACTGGGGCCACTAGATGACCTAGTTCAATGGATTCGGGACAGGTTTATACGACTGTTGTTTTCAATAATTTTAAACGTCACCTGAGATATTATGAAAGAAAACTGGATAAAAACGGGGATGAAAATATATAGAGTAACACAGGAAAAAATAAAAATGAAAGTCTGAATGTAGCGTAAAGATTATAGAATATTGTTCAGCAATTGAATGCTTACGTAACACGAAGGTTTTTGTGAAATGATCGTTTTACGTAAAGCCTTTTTCCGGCACTGCTGTCAATTATTTCTGACGCTGAAGCATTTCAGGGCTTTTTTCCGGCGCTCGGCGTTTCAGATTTCATTACGCGGTGCTTATAGCTCAGTGGCATTGGACTTACATGGAGAGCAATAATGTCAATTGTGGGCGCAGCCTCCAGCGCTGTTTTTGTACGGCACCGGGCGTGAGTGTCGATCCGAAGCCTTTTAATTATCGCGGCATTTTGTATTTTGTACACTTGACGGACTTCTTCGTAAAACTGACTGACACATGTCCCGAAAAGCGGCGGATAATCCTGAAGGCTCGGAACTAAGGGGTCTGCGGGATATGACCCAATGTTTGTAGTAATAAAAACAAACATGTATAATATTATAGTTAGACATATTAACCGTTTAACAGGAAGATTTCCTGCGTAGGAGTTACAAATTGTATATGAAGACATACAAACATACCCAACACAAAACAGAAAACTGTATTGTATTACTCTCCTAATGTCATTACTATCGGTTATTTCAAGGATTATTTTTTCCATAAATATTTGTGTTGTCAGTAACGACGTCTACTGAACCGATCCCGGTTTCTTTCTCTCACTCCCATTAGACGCTCCCAAAACATGCTAATTGCTTCCCTGGTTAATTACCTCGAAAAATCGCTAACAATCTTCAACTGTGTCCGCTAGATCGGAAGTAATGTATTATTTTTTCCTGAATGAATCCCCTCCAATGAATATTTGGAACCGGAAACCTCTGCGGTTAGCTCCGTGACGCTGTTTTATCTATGGCGCTGATGTCGGCGGAAGCAGACGACTGCCGCAAAGCAGCGAGCCGTTCGAATATCACAATTACTTCCTCGTTAACAAATGAAGCTTACTTTATTTAATGAATTCTCAGTATAAAAGTGGTTATTTTTATCGACATATATGTTGTTGTACTGTCGGATAGGGGTGTACTTTTAAATTTGGGATTAAAAATGTATTTAAACCGTGGGCATTTAAATGGCGTCAGAGTTGAAAAATCATCAATCATATTATGCTCATTGCTTTCTTCACATGACAAAAGTAAAAAGACACATGACAAAATGACAAAACTTCACATGACAAAAGTAAAAAGACACATGACAAAATGACAAAACTTCACATGACAAAACTTTCAAACAAAAAAATTAAACCGTCGAAAAAATTTAAAAGCTAAAATTACCCCTATTTTTCCATTCTTATGAAAAGAAATTTTTTTTTAATTGTTACGGGGCCAACTTCCAAAGATACCCTATCCAATAAAAAAGAATTATCAAAATCGGATTACTTTCTAATCGGATTGTTCTGTTTCTTCATTGATCACAAAAGTTGTGATACAAAAATGACAGAAAATATCGATATTAAACATTCGGACATCAGCGTTTGGATATTCGGCGCAGTGTGTGTATAGTTCTCGCAGCAAATCATCGACGCAGTGTCCATTGTCGAGCGCGAGACTGCGGGCGACGTGCCGCTTCGGACAGATGAATAGTGCACCCTTTAGTGAGTACAGTGCCATTGCCGGCTGGAGCGGGCGCTGTGCGGGGAGCGGGAGCGTGCCGAGGCCTCCGCGGGGACGGCCTCGGATGTGGCGTCTCGCTCCCGCGCGTTAAGCGTTATCATAATAATGCCGTGTATCCCGATTGCTTTCCCGAGAGATTCGGTATCTCCGTGTTTTTTTGGTTCTATATTTTGTATTCTGCGGTGTACAGTCTGCGGGGATGTATCTGTTATACATAAACGTATTGTTGCCTTTTTATATGGAAAATCTTTCAGGGTTATAGATGCGTCTGAGGAATGATATCATATATTAATCGCCTGTAACTTCGCAGTGTTGTTGTGTTACTTAAAAAAATAGACCTTCGGCCTTTTTCTTAAACGTAACGGCGTTCAATCTTGCTCGTGTTTGAGATGGGGATGAAATTCCTCCACATTACAGAAATTCCCAAAGGGATTGATGCGACTATAGGCTTGATAAATTTTAGTTTGAAAAATGAAACACAAATTAAGTCAGCAACACTTTGTAATCAAAATTTTAAGTATTTGGACATAATTATCATCAGTCACTGTTTCAAATTTTGGATGCCGATCTCCTCTCAGAGTCAGCGTAGCGGTCCCAATCTGTGGCGTCGCCCGAGTATCTTACGGAACATTACTGTTTGCAGATTTCTTGATGCTTTTTTCACGGTTGCAGCGAATGATATTCAACATTAAAAAGTCCATTATTTCTTACCACTGATCGTTAATATCGGGCCCTTCTCGACTGTTCATAGTTCATTTTATAGACTTAAAATGGAACACAACGTTAGTAATGTATAGTAAAAGAAGTAAATATCAAAAATAAGTTTATCAGTCGCCGCCAGCACCACCACACCCCGAACTGTCATCGCCAAACACTGGCACGATCGTCCGTAAAATATCGAGTGGACGGCCATGAGAGGAGGAAAGAAATCTGCGTTTGATGGCGTTCACATTGCGTTACGGGAGGGGGAGGGGGAGGGGGGGCTTTAGCCACCGCAGTGGTCGCGTCGAGTGCCCCGCCCGCTGCTGACGTCAATTAATAAATAATCTTTATTTCGATCAACTTGGATCATAATAGGTATGTATCTATATCAAATTAATATTATACCATCACGCCAGGTCCTAACGGGGTAGGCAGAAATCACCGAGTACCAAATATCTAGGTATATCCTCACAAACTCGACGAGCTTCTTCTGCATCCATCAAGTTCCATGTTTCAAAACAAAACAGAGACCCCGCAGGCGTCAATACGTTAATGTTCCATGAACCAATCATTATTCAGCTTAAAACTTGTCTATATTGTTCTCGTCCTTCTTGCACTTTATTGAAGCAGCCAGCGGCCACGCCGTCTCCCTCGATGGGAATCGAATCCACGACCTTGGCGTCGGTAGTGATAATCACTAGACATATGTAGTTTGATAACTTAAAGGGATACAAAAGTAAAAGTCAAAATTGCTATTGCACATTTATAAATATGATCGTTCTGTGTACGATTATTCATAATTATTATTTGGAAATTGTTAACATTTCCAAAATAAAACTTTATATCCGATCCAACCCGTGTAATATTGTGGTGAGTAGTTAAAGATCTGCGAAACACAATTTTGATTGTGTGTAAAAATTGAGTTACACGAGCGCCGTCCGCCGCGGCCCGAGTCGCAAAGGTAATCATTTAAGATTAATTTCGAACTTAGATAACCAATAAAGACCGTCTAACGAGTTCAACTCCGAGCCAGTTTTTGAACAAAAGAACATATACGCTACGTTGTATCCATTGCATCTTTTGTAGCGAGTAAGGATTTGAAATTGTATTTGTAACTAGCGATGTATTTTAAATTAGACGACCGTGCCTTTCTATATTAGCCAGTAGACAGTTATAGTAACGGGGCTGTTTTTATGGTCTCGAAAATTCAGTTTTAAAGTAAAAGTTCTGGAATACCTTATCGTCTAATGAATCCACAAATTTTTGCAAATTTCTTCCTCTTTCAAGCTGTTTTTGCTCCATCGTGTTAATTATATGGTGTTTTTAACACTTTTTTATATTAAGGTAATCCAATCTACTATAACGAGGAAATCTTTTTGACTTTGTGGTCGTGGTGCTCACCCGGGCCCGGAAACGGCACGGGACCAGCGACGCTCTCGGGATCAATCCCCTCACTTTATCCTAGAACCCATAAAAATCTTGCGAAGGTAAGTTGAGTAGATGCTAGACAACTAGAACCACCATTAATTCGTATCTCCATCGATTCGCACCGAACGCCTCGGCGAAGTATGCCCAACAGTGGGACAATTTGGAATAGTAAGCTGTTATAAAATAACGTAATTAATTATTGCAAGTCAAAGGGCATTAACGGTGTACAAAAATCCGGTGAGTGCGAAGGGCGTCAGCGGCGCGCCAGCCACCACTGCCGCCTCCGCGTCAGCCTCCAGCGGAGTTAAACGTCAATTAGTTCTTTTATCTCTGTACAGAGTTTGAAACAAAAACAGGTTTTTATAACTCGATCAGAGAAACTTTATTCGTGCAATTTTATCTTAGTTTCTTCGTTCGTTGTCTCTTAAAATATTGTGTTCAAAAATCAACAAATCAAATGCGTCAATTTCATTGTACATATTTGTTTATGTACTGTCGGTCGTCTCTTTAGTCGCTGGCTGCGTCCGTGCGCGGGCCCCGCGGTCGAGGAACTTTAGTACAATCTTTATATTCTAAAATACAGAACTCCATGACACTATCACATGATCCAGACATTCGGTCGATAACATAATGGAACACGTTTGAGTTGGAATGTTCGCGTATTATCATCTGATTTTAACATCATCGCTGCACTCCAACTTCGAGTACGTCCCACTAAGTTAGCCTTTCCCGTCCTTGTGTTATACAGCGCACTGACAGAACCGCAAAGCGAGTATCCACATCTATCGTGCGGCCAGTGGAGATGAGTAAAGTCATGTCACCTCGCACACGTAGCTGTGTCGTTCCACTCGACACGACACCGAGGCCCCGCTTAGTTTAAAGTGGCAAAAAAGGCATGAAGTAGGTCTCCCGTTCGGGTCACGAGTCCCCGGTCAGTCCCATAACCGTGAAATACAAAAGTATATTGTCGTCGCAAGGATTTAGGCTGAGCTGCGGACGGCGGAGCGGGCGTCTCTCTGTGTAGCGTAATGCGTTATTTAGAACTACAATGACAAACAGATAACGTTATTTGTGTCCATACGGGTTTCTATATAAAGATTCAGCAGAATTGTTTAAATCTAGCTAAATTTTTACCAATAACGGTGTACAATTTTACATTTAAAATTAATAAAAATCACAAAATATTTTCAGTTTCAGTTCCCGGGGTAGACATAACTTTACGTTACAAATTCATGTCTTTTACATACATTATATACCCGCGCATGTGTTATATAATCGTAATAACAAATTGATTTACTGCGCACATAAGATGGTAATCTTCAAATTCGAATCATATCGGTAATGTTCGAATAACTTTTGTCGTCTTACGAAAAGGAATCGTAACGAGTTGAAATAAAATAGAATTTGAATCGGTCGGTTCTCTTATCGTGCTTAAGCCTCTGTAAGTACCTTTGCTCAAAACCGCGCAACCGCCGCCGTGTCTTAATGTAGATAGATCTTTGCGAACCGAACGTTTAGGTTCATTTTCAAAAACTGAGCAAAGTATAATACGCCCGTGTGTCGCGGCGAAACGCTCAGGTAACTTGACAATCGTATAACATGGGATTTATTCAGACTAAGTTTATGCTCCGACGTTGTTTACGTTCGCTGTTAAAATAGAATGCAGCTTAACTTTACATTTAGCCAAAACAGTTTCGATACACAATGACGACAAACACACGGAGTCGCGCGTGTTTCCTCCGCACGCGGATATTAAGGATTTCCAAAGGCGATGTTAACTAACTTATTTCGTCGAATGTACTTTTACCCAAGTCGTTGTAAAAACTCTTCATCAATTTCAAAATATGTGAGTAATTTTTGTTCTTTCACTTTAAGTTTCATCATGTTCACCGTCACCGGCTCGCTGCAGTCCGCCGGCGGCGCGGCGCTCTGTGCCAATAACAAATACATCAACTTAAAAAATATATTTCAAACATACGAACATAATTTGTACAATTTGTTCCATTATTGAAGACATCGGTATTGGAAAAAACGCATATATTATAACTCCCTCGCAGTACGTATCACATTTTATGCGAACGAATCACATTTTTCAAATAAAATTATATATGAGTATGTCCCAACGCTATTGGCAGGTTCTTTTTGTATTATCCGGTTTTAGTTTTTAACATATTTACGTTAATGTTAAACTCGTTTCACGCCGATCTGTCTGTAGTAGTGGGACGCGGAGGAAGCAGCCTAAATAGCGCCTCCATGAGAATTATTATTAGTTAATACCTGATAATAAAAGGCAAGACAATTCCACAAACGGCTATCGGATCCCAAATTTGGCAATTTAATACCTTTGTTAGTTAGTTGTTAGTAATCGGACCGCTGCTAGACATACGTATAGATATTTATATTTCACCCAGACATAGAATAAACAGATGCGCTCATCGGTCACACGTAACCTGGGCGAAAATCAAACCTACGACCTTCGGTATAGCTGTCGGGGTCTCTAACCACTAGAGCGAGAGGCCAGTGAAGTCGAGCTACACGTTATGAAACCAGGTACAATGATCACTTCTGAACGCACCTTTATAATATTCACATTGACGATCATTACTTAATGCTTAACGTTTATCATTACGGTTCCTACACTAACCGACCCTCTCGTGTCAGGTTGTGCCAACCGTTCTCTAGAACCTCAACGTCGTACATAAGGATCTCGAGCACCACATCCGTGACGTTTGTACGAGATGCCAAGTCTTTTTGTTACTCGTTCAATACGATCGCCGTGCTCTCCACTGTATGTGTAATATACTATCATAGTATAGAGAGCTTTTGTCCCCGAGGAGTTAGACAAAGTACGGGTCGTGTGACTTTAATGCCGTACACAAACAGCAACCGGGAATAGCTTTTGGTAGTCAGAATACCAACTTCGAAAGTAAATCAAATACTAGCCTTTTTTAAATACTCAGCATGTCGATTCCTCGCTTCTTCGAGAATTATGTGGAAGCCCTCAGCCTTAAGTGCGACCTCCTCAAATAGACGACAAGCTTAAGAAATAGAAAGAAAATAATTTCTGAAATCGACACTTGAAGTATTTTTATAGTTAAAAATACAAATATGATACGCTACTAAATATTGTAATGCAGAGTTTCACATAAACATGGGACCGTTATTAAACACTTGGAAAATATTCCGAGCGTCGATTCACACCGACTTATCAAAGTGTTGGAAAGGTAACTAGATTAAAAAGTGTTTCATCTCAGCACGTCGCATGGCACGGTGCTTATTGCGAGCACGTAAGGTGGAAAGTAGGTTAAGTTAAGTGTTAGAGTGGTAAGTTCGGATTGCCTGCAATTATTTCTCGTTGTTTTTATTCTGAACGATCAAAGCCGGGATCAAAGGGGCTCGCGGGCGCTTCGTTTAGAAGTTTGGCGTAAGTCACTAGCGATGCGCGACTCTGAAAAAATATTTTACTTTTGGAGCTATCGACCTTCTGTAGTTTATGGAAACCCGCAATCTCAATGACTCGCGGCGGGATCGTGTAACGCTGAGCACGGTGCTAGCCACTAACGTTGCAGAAATAATTTACTCCAATAAAATGTTTATAGTTATTATTGCGTGTGGTTCCGGCCTGTCATTACAAAAGTAATGTTTATTACGAGTTCAATATAATGATAATTATATCTTTAGTCAACTCATACACGACACGCATACACTCATATTATAATCATTAGGAAAACGGAGCCTGCGATGGTAACCAGCTGATAAGGTGTATATAATGACAATTGACTTCATTTCATATGCGTTTCCTCTTTATGGCATTTCTCATCGCAGCGAATTAACGAAGATAATTAATGTATGAAGATAGCAAAGAATGCGAGCGGATATGATTGCTGCAGTCTCCGGGCGCGCGTCGCTCGGGCCCGCGCCGCCCCCCTCCCCTCACTACTGACTTCACATAATTTTCACTTTCCGTCGCAATGAAACACTTTTCTCTTCGTAATTTCATTCTACAAAGAAACTATAGTCTCGTTGCTTCCGAATTCCACTGAAAACATTATCACAGGGAAAGTGAATAGGAGCGAAAACCTCGAGGTCCCGGCCGGTCGGGCTTTAAACATAATGTTCTAACCAGCCGTGAAGCTTAAATACATGCCCTGTAAGTACACGCTGGAAATTTACGTTGAGTGAATTATTTCGTTTGAGCTGTTCCGAGAGAACCTTTTGATCCTACCAATATTGAATACGTTTTAGTGAATGGATTTTTTCATATGTAGTATAGTTAGTTATGCACTTTATGAACAAATTTTCTTCAATATCTTTACTATTTATATCTATACCACAAGGAAGGCAACGCAACATACCTATTTCTATAACGTAGGGAACGCGTAGCTCGCAAGACCAGATAACTTTAGCGGAGAGAAACTAAAGCCACGAACACACATAAAAACTCATGTATCTCAAATCGAATCCCGGCTCACCCTGATCTTAAACTTCGAGGGGACGATCGTCGTGCAAATAGCAGCTCTGTAGCCTCGCGTTAAGGATGGCGAAGATGAATGTGTCATCGATACTCGTTTACCCCAGGGTACATTTTATTGAAGACGGAAATCGCTGGAATCGATTTTATAATTGGCCGACGATAGCAGAGAGATATTTCCGAGGGTGAATTCCCTTGCCGTTTGTGAATCGAAAGTAATAAGAGGTCACGAAAATTATATAGCATTGCTCTCAGAATAATTTTAAATTGAGGATACGAGGCGACAACAAACGCATAGAGACACAAATGTAACCTTGTGAGGGACAAGCGTAAAGAACTTTTGCAAAATATTTTATGTATGAAAATATTATTTACTTATATTTCAAAAAAGAAATATAAGCTGCATGGATCAAACGCCATAGATACTAGGAAGAGCCTTAAAATTGTGTTTCCAAGTCGTTGGCTTCACAGAATTAGAAAGGAGAAGAGTAGCTCAGCGCAGCGACTGTTTTCAGCTAGAAGTAGATATCGCGTTGCCGGGGAATGAATTTTGACTCAGGGATTTTTTAAGTTCTAAAACTATCCGTATCTTTAATAACAAAATTTATTGCTTCAAACTTCAACCCTTATTATTGGCGCGGCAAAAATTTATCCTTTTTCTTATCTTCAACGAAAAAAGTTTATTATTTATAGTTTGGGCGCAGGTGGCGGCGCGGCCGGGCGCTACTTTCACCCCAGTTTCTCACCTTTTTGTGTAACTTCACAGTTACAATGGGTGATTCCTCTGTTTACTGCAGGCTTCAAAACATTTTCATCACCTTCCCGTTATACGGGGGGGGGGGGGGCTGCTGTACAATACCAGGCTGTAGATACCGGCAACCTGCCTACCCTCTTTCTCTCTCTCTCTGTTATCAGATATACATTTGCGTGCTTTTTACAAGCTTTTATTTAACTTGCCTGCTTAGCTCGTTAGCATGTGTGGGTCAAATCTTTCAATTCTTTCAAAAGAATTCAAAACCAATTAACACTTAGTAAGCTTAAATTTAGTTGTTAAACATTATTATGTTCTTGAAAATCATTTTTATATCGAAATACCTTATTTTATAGTTAGTATATCTATTTTTCAACTTAAAATTTAAAACAGTGTGTGACACAACTCGCTGAAGGGTTCTGTCAAACAAATAGTTCATCGTCTTATCGATTTTATAATTGGGTAACGATGGTACTGACGGGGACGTCCGGAGGGTGGCGCGGAGCCCTTCGCTGTCTCCGAATGGGAAATTGGTAAATACATGGACAAAAATTTGGCAATTTAGAGCGGGGGATCTCTCGGGAGCATTCGCGTACTTTACAATTCTATTTAACCGCCTTCCGGCGATCCTGTGATCCTTCCAGCCATCAAAACCCGTCTGAAGTTCCGAACACTTCAGGCAGACGGGCTGACAGACGTGCAGATTCGGCAGACTCCATACACCTCAAAAACATTATATATCAATAAAATACTCTAAGGCATGCTGGCTCACGAGTTTTTCTTTCACGATTTTGCGAATGTTGTATATAACTTATAAAACGATTTGAAGACAGACCATCGGAGCGGGAGACCGAATTTCACAACCGCCAGGCGGTCACTGCTGCCCACACGAGCACCACAAATTATTAGCAATCATCACTCGCTCGTCAGCACATGGCTCATTGTTCTCCACAAAGTGGGCAGTGTTCATTATATTCCTCCTCCGGCGCGGGCGAGAGTCCTCCGCCCGACGTGTTAGCGGAATAACTGCTATAATCGTGTGACGATTAATCGCAGTCGGCTGTCGGAATCCTCTCTCCGATGTCTCTTAAGTAACAATTATCCCAAGTTTTGTTATTCAGTGACATAGACAACGGCATTCATCCATTTTCTCCGTTAATCGGTGATTTTATTATATTTCGTTGCCCGTTTTGGATTACATGTAATATCGTTTATCGAAGTTAACCGATATAATCGTTAATGGTAGAACGGCCGTAACTCCCATCTCACGGGTCACGCGGTAAATTTGACGCAAAAATCCGTCGCTTCAAACGCCGATAAGGTCTATCGATCAAAACTGAAGGCGCTCTTTTTGAGGTCGTCCGAGGCTTCTTTTAAAAACACTAACTTACGTACATAGTTTTAAGGGATGATAATTTTGCACAATGAATTTTAAATTCGCTACGACAGGAAAATGCTTACAACAATCGCTAAGGTTTCATGTAATGTGCGAAGCTTAGCTCATGAAAAGCCACAAGCGAGCACCCGTCCTCTCCATGGGAAAAAGATAAACTTTAACTTGTCAAATCTCTAGAAATTTGCGTACCAGCGCCGCGGGCGGAGCGCCCCGAGCGCCCCGAGCGGCGGTTATCTTTTAGTATTCATAGAGCGTTCCGTCCATTTTCTACTAAACGGAACGTCGTCTCGTAACATTTTCTTTAACAAGGTGCCGGTGCTGGGACTGAGACGGTGGCTCGCGTGGGCGTGATGGATGGCGCGTCACATGCACGCGGTGCGTAGAGCACGCGGCGCCCGCCCGCCGCGCGCTGCTCGTTACTTTGCGCTAATACTTCTGATTTCTCACCAAAACTTCCTCTGCTAGAAATTGCTCCTCAGCGATAATGTCGCCTTCTAAATATTTATTTATTAGTTTATGTACACAAAAGATATAACAAATACAGACCGAAGATATACATACTCCTATAATTTGTCAAGTATTGTTTTATTTAAGTACTTTTTTGTAAAGGAAAAGGCATTTTGTTAATACACACGATCTAGATCGACTATCAGCTATCTAAATATACAATGGTTCTACCTGGTATTTATTTCTTAAATAATTTACTGTCAGGTTGACAGAGTCGCAACGTTATTATTCGGTTTTAAACTGTTTAACTTTGTATTTAACAAAGTGTATTTAAAAGTTATACCTTTATTGGTATCGTGCACCGATTCTAAAAAAAAACCAGACGCGCTTTCCTGCCTTTCCTTGCCTGCAGTTGTTTAGTTTGATGAGTTTAAAATGTTTCAAATGTAGGGCGCCCTCTGTGGCAGCGTGCTCTGTGGCGGCCGGTCAAGCAGTAACGAGGGTGGCGTGTATTTATTAACATTTTTCCCGGCTCATGTGCGCGCGACGTGCGATGTTAAATAACACGTGACAGGACCCTTCGTAAATGTATTATATTTACACTAGCTAAGATATCTGTCTAAAAATGGCAACAATAAAAATGGATTTTTGATATAGACACAATACATAGTAGAAACATTTTGTATTCTCGAATTAACTGAGGTGTCATAAGCTGCCCTACAGAGGCACAACTTCGGCCCGGTTCTGGATATTCTGAATGTAGCGGATTCAACAGGCCGTATATGGGAGGCTTGTGTCCAGCAATCGATTTCATAATTTATTAATGGTTCAGTATAAAAGTACAGTGTAATATGATTGTAAATAAACGTGATTCAAGTTCTTGTCAAAAATTGTTTTTACGGACGTTATGTGAAAGAGTAGAAGGATGATATTTCAAGTAGAGCGTGTGTTAGTTTGAAAATCATTGGTTTCTGTCAAAAACTAAACAGTTCGGCGCTGCATTGCAAGTTAAAAGCTAAACCGTTCAGGTTTAAGTTACGAAAAACTTTGATATTCCCGCGCGGACCTCTTTCTGTCTGACGACGACGACGACTAACGATGAACAAATAATATTTATATATCAAGAAAATATTTATAATCTTACCAACAAATTATAACCGGGACCGAGTATGGCCGCTGTATAGTTGTTTGCTCTAGATTACGCTATCTTTCTGTTAATATATGTATTCTTTATAGGGACCCGTCATAATATGTATCTAAAAGTGGCACAATATCATTAAGGACCGCATTAATTGATTTGTTGATATGACACGTCGTGAGCATGGGTGACACACAAATCGTGGTCGTAGCTGCCGAAAGTCGCCCCTCGCCGGTATACTGAGTGTCACGTAACCCCTACGGTGTAGCGCTACGGGGTAGCGTGTTGCTACGACGTAGCAATATTGGAGTTTGTAAGAACTGCCGGTGACGTTTGACAAGATTACATAAGTACCGGTGCTAGGTTCCATGTTCAATATTATAATATTCCCATCTTGCTATAACAGTTACATAAGTGTGCTACTATATATGGTAGCAAACGTATAAAGTACTATTATGTATGAAGCGGTGATAGTCCAATGGATTATATTTGAGCGTACCACTCCGGGTCTCTGGGATTCAAAATTTGACACGACCCTCAGAGTTTATAAAGTTAATTTCAAGGATTAAAAAAAATCAGTCACTATCTATAACGGTTTGGAAAACTGTAATGAAATTAAACTTGTAACCATTGCGGTTTTATTATTTAAAAAAAGAATCATGATATTTCTTTAATCTGACAGCTTATAGAAGAGAAAATAAATGAACAACGGCATAACGGCATGAAATAAGGAGCAAGGCGCTACTAGTGACGTAAGCCTCATTATGCGGTCGGTGTTTCCGAACTGGGAGCGAAGATAACTGCCGGCTTTTCTTTTAACTAATCCTTTTAAGTCTATGTACTGGGGGACCTCCGCTGACTTTCTTTACGAGGCACAAAAGGCTAAGGAGTGACTAGATTGTGCACCATTTGATTTTACACCAAAATTTGTAGTTAAATGACTAAAACATGACCTTCGTTGAGTGTATGTATGTAGCTTATAATGAATAAAATAATTTGAATTTGAATTTGAATAAGTGTTACGAACCTGGAATAACCCGTCCGTGAAATCAAATTAAACGTGATTATTGTATCCAGGTCTGTGGCTGCACTTACCAATAGTAGCAGTATGGCTACAGCACACGTGACAGTTCACCGCGTGTGTCAGTATCGCTGTCATCTGCTTACAAATCGAACTCTATAAGTTACATCGGGTATAGACAGTTTGATGACATTTTTCATTCAATCCCATGCTTTTTCACTGTTTAAATAGTTGTAAGATATTACCCCAAGATCTTCATTTCGCGTTCATTGTTTCTCGAGCCGGAGGCGTGCATAGCTGTCGCGTTTGTCTTAGACAAGTGCTCGTAAAATACTTGACTTGTATTTAATGTAAGCGTTTCTTCCTGAAATAAACTTTAGGTTCAGTATTATACAAGAGTTTAACGACATTAGTACCAAAGAAGTTTTTCCATTGGGCTGGAGCTTCGAGCTATGTATATACGGCTGCTGTTTAATGTCGTATCCCACAGCCGGGCACCGGTATCTGTGAATGACCCGAAACAGTATTTGGTAGAGTTAATTATTATTTGTTCTTTGTCACAAAAAGACGTTTATTTCGATTTGGTTAAATAAATGTCTAATTTCGAAATTACAATTCTGAAATCGTCCCTTCAGTGACTAAACGATTCTAAAATAAATCGTTAACGGTCTCTTATTGCTGTCGTTACAAGGATCATTTTCGGGCAGCCGTACTAAATCGAGAATTTCTTACAAGAAGGACAGAACACTGATGAAATGGGTTGAAGGCTTCGGGTCAATTCGGGCATCGTGAAGGTTTTACTTATTGAATTTCTGGCTCCTCGATCATTTTATTTTGAACAGGTTTGCGCCACTTTCAGTACGATATTGAGCTTTTATACTTAATCGAATAATAGTACCTTTTTTGTGTCATAAAATGATATACATTCGCCTGCGGAAGTTTAGTTTATTTTAAATATTTCAGTTATTAAATATTATAATAGAACTTGAATAGTGGTTACAGTACGGGTTGCTTACGGTGAGACACTACTGGTTTTATAGTAGTAAGGAAGATATTTCAATACGGAACAAGTAGCGCCCTCTACCGATTGCTCAACATGCGGGGGTATTTGTCCTGACGGTGTACATAAATACTAAAATAACTAAAAATAGGCTATGTCATAAACATCGTATATCTATTTTTGAACGTCAATATTAATGTACTCGGATAGATATTACGTACGTAATTATTCTGTTGAATTCTTGACACTTTAGTTATATAAATATAATTACCCAGCCGCGTATGAAGCACGTTGAATCAATCCTTAAGATATACTTGTAAATTAGGACACATTGTTTCAGTTACATCTGTTTTGAATGTCTTAATTAATATGTAGGTAAGCGCGCGGTTGAGCCTGATAAGGGCGCGGCGCTGGAGGACACCGGTGCGTTCC
>DWDX01000111.1:0-38663 GCA_018245675.1 Agara michaeli | reverse complement strand
TATAGCAAGTGATATTTAAATTTTACTTATAAAACGCACGTAATAAATCAGAGGCACGTGCCAGGATCGAATCCAGACCCCCCGGAGTGGGAGGTTGAATTTCAAACCACTAAGCTATCACTGCTTATGTACCTGTACTAAATAATAATATTATCGTGTCTGGTTCCAAACCAAACACCCCCAAAGCTGGAGGTTAAAACCTAAAGCCCTCTTACTGTTGAAGTGTCCTATTACCATAATAAAACTCGCTGTAAACAGGTCCTATTGACACTGATCTCGCGTCTCTTAGTATTCGGCTATTTGAGTTTGCGCGTCAAAATTCCCTTCGCGACCAGAGAGGAGTCTTCGGAAAACATGCTTAAATTGACAATGTTGTATAAATCCGAATGGGAACATGACGACATTGTTCCGTGGCGACACAAATCCTTAATTAGGATACGTCGATGACGATGGGAACGCGTTTAACACTTGTTTACAAAATTTCAGTTATTTTTCAAATTAATTTGGATGAATATTTTTTATGTGGAACTCGATTTTTTCTTGTTAACAATTTTTATTTTTACGGTTGGTAACGGGTTTCCTTTTACGGTGTAAAAAATAAAAAATAAAAAAATATATATAAAGCATTATTCTGCCATGGTGGTCAAGTGCGGATTCCCATACTTCATCATCATTGAAATTGACATGCGATATGTTGTACATTTAACTCACGGTATCATCTGTAAACGAATTTAATCACCAACTTTGAATTTATCACTATTGTAATTATTATTGTTCACATACATTTATTTATAAATGTCGTTGAAATCGATGGATTCACAATAATATGCTAAGCGTACAACGAATGCTCCTTAAAACGTATGACAACGATTCTAAATCAACTTGAATAGCCAGCGCAGCGCGGGCATATAAATCGTATATGCATAATTCATTGATATGTCGAATCTCGTAAATATTACGCGCGCCCACAACCAAAAGGCTGATGATGGATAGCGTGACCACACAAACCGTGTGTAGGCGAGAACGGCTAATGATAGCCTTATAGTAAACGGTAAAATTAAGCAAAAGTATTAGTAACTTCATTAATCCCATACAATATTAAATAAGTAAGTAAGGCCAAGTTCGTAACAAAGAGCTTGCACCATAGGTACTTAAATAATAGCTTCACGAATAAATGTGGGATCTAACAATTCATTCATACGAAGTTTTTTTTAAATACCCTCAATTTTATAGTCTATGTCATACATAATGCTATTTAATCGATTTAAAAGAAAGTTTTTTATTCTTATGTATTCTTGTCCAATGTGCGACTAGGCAGATTTTTACTACAAACTTGTTGGACCACAAATTGGATCAATATAAGTATATAATCAAGTACTTAAGGATGGCGTAATATGTACAGTCAAGGTTTAAAATATGTTAATGATTTGAATTTGAATGTTTGCCCATATATTCTCGCACTTAGTTTATTAGGTGCAATTACAGTTTGACCCAGAGAAAACTCAGAGACTCGGGTCAAACTTGACTCGAAATGGTACGGTAAACCAACCCACTGAGGTCATGCCACTTTTAATTGCGAACTTGGCTGACACGCTGCCGTGTGTCTACAATATTATGTATAATATGTATGTGTAATATGAAAACTATAACTGAATATAACCGTAGAAGAAGTATCTACGTTACTATACTACTACACTTGCAATGATTCATCGTGAAAACGGTAAGGGGTATAAGGAGTTTGATGCATGCATATAAATTGTATAAATCATTCATAGGTCCATTGAATGTTGTAAATGT
Source organism: Agara michaeli (assembly GCA_018245675.1). Lineage (NCBI taxonomy): Eukaryota > Metazoa > Arthropoda > Insecta > Lepidoptera > Hesperiidae > Agara > Agara michaeli. The sequence goes on along the minus strand of DWDX01000111.1, from coordinate 36,866 downwards.
AATGCGATGCCGCATCCAAAAGGTTATCCGAGGGTCCTTTACGCGCTGTCCATCACTCGCCGGAAAATATATATTCACCCTTTTGTGTGATACATCATGAATAAATTCTACCGACTCAGCTATAGCCCTTCATGATAACGCCCGCCATATATCGAAGTGGGGTCGCTGCACACTAGCCATACCACGAATACGAATATATAGCAGCCATCCAATATCTTACGGTTATTTAGAAACTCAGGTAGCGACACCATCAACATAGCATTAACAAAGAACATGTTCTGTGTGAAACATAATTGAATATGGTCCTGTATCGCTGACGATAACAAAACTACCTATTAAGTGTCGCAATTTCGTAAATGATATACGATACCCCATAACAATACGCCATGCGAATGGGGGCAATATAGTGCGTGCAGTTCCTTTCGCGTCCCATATCCCAATATATCGGAGACGTAAGCCCGGTACTAAAGTGTGTATTGTGTTTGTGAAAGAAATGAATATCGTGGGCTTGGTGCCGTTGATTGAGCATTGTTTGTCTTGTGTGCGTGCGAAGCTCGCCTTAGCATTATCACTCGGTATTAAAGCACCAACGCCTACAGTATTACACCAATTATTTTCGTCGTATCCCTAACGTTCTGTTCTTATTTGTCAAGCGAATTACTTACCGCAAACTAGTCTATTACTTTGAGTTAGAAACACACACACACACTCAGAGATATATAGGGTGATTTTTTTTTAACTCGGAAATAATAATAATAATTGGAGAATGAGATACGGGTATTCTCGTAATAATAGAGTCTACGGCTTCTACCAATCAATACATCATGGAGAACTTTACGATATGCAGGTTAACTTACAATGTTTTTTTAACCGACTTCAAAAAAAGGAGGAGGTTCTCAATTCGTCTGTATTTTTTTGTTTTTTCTTTAGCGTAACGTAGATAGATTGTAGATTCCGGAGTGAGTGAAATCGAAACCATTATCCTATCGCTCTATCTAAGACTAGCTGAATCGGCAAACGTTGTTTTGCCATATAAATGATTTCGACCAAATTTGGTTATCATAAAAACGGTTCTAGTGAGTTAATCTTAAAAGATAGACATATACCGTCGCGGACATTTTTTTCGGTCATTTCAAAACGAATAATTCTTTCATACATATATATTTTGGTATCTTGAACCGTTTTCTCAAGGATGAATAATTTTCCCCGTTTTTTTTTCACATTTTCCATTATTCCTTCGCTCCTAATAGTTGCAGCGTGATGTTATATAGCCCAAAGCCTTCCTCGATAAATGGTGTATTCAACACAAAAATATTTTTTCAATTCGAACCAGTAGTTCCTGAGATTAGCGCGTTCAAACAAACAAACAAACTCTTCAGCTTTATAATATTAGTATAGATTTGCTGGTGAGTAATTAGAGTATTAATTGAACCAACAGTTGCTATGTGTAATGTAGCTATGCCTCATGTAGCCGTAAAAAGACTAATTAATGAAATTTTTGTCTCTTTGTACGTTCATTGTTCCGATTGTGATGAATTTTTGTATCGCGATATATTTTTATAGAGGTTACTTTCTCTATTCGAATCTCGCAAGTGTAAAGTAATAACTAATTAATGACATGTGTAAATTTATTAGGCAAGAACATGGTAGTTCACAATGATATCGAATGTGGCGTGTAATAAATTAAAAATTAATTATTACGTAACTGTATAGATAAACCGTTTCCAGTTCCGCCGTATGTTCTTGTATCGAAGAACGGATCGCGTGCCGCAAGAGATTTATAACTCAATCCAGCAATCAGCGAAACGCTTAACTAGCTGACGATAAGGTGTCGGCGAGTGATTGCATCCGTCTATACTGATACCTGAAATGGGGTAAACTAAATAGGGGAACTTCTTTAATTTCTTGTTTTATAACATCCTTAACTATTGCCAATTACGTCAATACCAGCCTCGGAATATTGCGTTAGAAGTACTCAACAATAATTCTGTATACGAATCTCTATGACGTATAAGTATTCAGTAACAGTGACAGTAATTTCATAATATTCAGTACGTCTCAACTAGAACAGTAAATAGATTATTGTTACAGAATAGAAAATAGGTTTACATTATTAAATTTATTATGAATAATTATTTAGAAACAAGATCCATTTCAATATTTCTGTATGAATAGCTAAAACCCTTCTGAGTTTCTTCCACTAGACATAGTCCCCCGCGCTTTTAAACGAGGCCAATCTGGGAGATATCCTACTCCGTCATACTGTTCTGATTCAGATGTTAGTTGTACAAGTTAGTGACCAGTCCATTGCCGGACGTTTTAAATCTCTTTGTAAGCCCTCCACTGGAGTTCAACAATTGCTATCTAATGATAATCTGGAGCGAATCTTTTTAAATTTGCCACTAGTGGCCACCCAACCAGGAGTTGAATGAACCCGTGGCCGCTTAACTTCACGCTTACAATCTGCGATCACGTTAGGGCTATAACCGCTTCACGAATGAATTTATTTATGTAAGCACTAGTAATAACCTTAGTATAAAATATTGAGATTCGAGCAAAGACACCAAGAGAAAATACTATTTTATACAGAAATTACTTCACTCGCAGTTTACTTTATAAACATGCATGTTATTTAATTTCGATGAATTCAGTAAGCCTATAATTTTATTTAAACAAAACATGAAGGTTCATGTAACTTTTTTATTTGTATATAATTAAGTTGTCTTATGAATTTGTTAAACAGACACTAAACCTATTAATAAATAAAAGCCTGTTTTAGTATCGAATTTGTTGTAACAAATATATTATCTAGGACCCATTTTTGCCGAAAAGCAGCACTACGCGCTCCGTAGCGTTCCAGTTCGAAGTGTTACACAGTCAAAGCAATTACTCGCACGTAAAGCAATCTAACCTGGTTCTAATTCATTGCACCAATCCAATCCAATCCAATCCAATTTTAAACTCGATGCAATAATGGAGATGTCAGACACGCATTTTCTGTGGCCACAGATTGCTGTGAAGCCATATAAGCGAAACGGTTTTGTTTATGAAACTATTATGAAAAGTAAATTTTGAATTTATATAACATTAGTAAAGATTTAGTTAAGTAAGTATATTGTTTTCAATTGAAAACATTGAAGTTGTAGATTGGAAATTCGGCACAATTTAAAACTTTCCACAATATACGCTCCAGGCTAAAATGCGCAAGATTTTTTTTTGCGCAAGGTCCTTACTACCATGTAAAGCTCTTAATTATGAATGTTGAACTTGAGTGCATTAGAAGCGCAAAGGCTTTTCAAAGCAAAATACTTTGATTATATCCGTGACACGCTCGTTCGTTTCACAAATTCAGAACATCAAATCCGGTACCATTACTATATATAGTACGTAATATACGAGTACAGAGCTGATAGTGGAATATCGTAAATTCATAAATTAACAAAATACCAGTAGCATTGATTTTATCGTAGTGTTTTATAAATAATACATACTAATAATAGTTTATTTGAAATTCAGTTAATATGTTATTTAATTAGGAATTGCAATATTACTAAAAATTACAATTATCAGAACTCCTAAAGTAGCAGAATTTAATTATCTATGTACTAACTCCATAACTCAAATTTTCAATCGTCACATTTCCGGCACAGGTAATAAATTTTAAAATCAATTTCCCAGTTTCAAATCGTCTTCCTTTCATATTAGGATATTTAAATTTGTAAATTATTTTCTTTTACTAACCGTGATATATGTATAATTCGATTCAAAATAATTTTAGGTAAGCATGTAATTGTGATTAGTACATTTTAAATAACAAGCCTTGCCCATAAACGTTACATCAACTGAAGTATTTACTTATAATAACTTTAATAACGATATATTACATAATATAAAGAAGTATATTAAAAGTGACATGTGAACAAGTGTAACCTTGTGACCGCTCAATTTCTGCTCGAAGTGTTCCTCACACGGTGCATTACCCTCATCCATTGCGTTCGACTTTTCTTCCGAAACCAGTCAGAAGACAGTACTTTTCCGCTTGTTGCTGGATTATATACAAGTTTTCTATTTTTAAATGTGCCGCTCTTCCTTGGGAGAGATACAGAGTTATGTAGGATTTTGACCCCACTAAAACCCTCTCGGTGCACTATTGGAGGACTCCAGGATCTCTATCAATGAGGTACCGGTGACCCCCAGTGCGGCGCCATTGTCAGGCTGTTCACAGGACTTCATTCCATGCCTTTTGTTTACAACAACTGTCGTCCTTACTAGGCTCGCTGACTGGACGGTCAGATGTCCCATTCTGGCCGCCCATAATTCCGGAAACCATTTTTCAATTCCCTTTTAGGGGAGGCAGGAGATACCATAGCTGTATTTTGGATCTTAATTACAGGGGCAAATGTTACATAAATCTCTATTAATACTTTGAAATATATGTATTGTAGGTAGCATGATGTGTTCTTCTGACTTTTCACTTTAGGTTGGAGTAGTGCAGGAAACTATTGCAGAAAAGAACGTTATTAGAAAATATTTCAATACATATTATTATAACATATTCAAACTTAAACTGTTTTATTCATCAAAAGGTACATATATATAAACACACACTTAATGAAGGTCATACATGTTTTACTTATCGTTCATCGGCTTTGTGCACGCTTCGGGGTATAGAAGACTGCGAGAAAAAAAGGTTTCGAAAAAAGCTCCCAGCACTCTTTTAGATAATAACATTTTAATTATAATACTACTAAATGTACCTAATACCTACTTACGAACTTATTATCTACGAGTATATTAGTAGGAACGGGAGCTTAGACCGCCCACTTTTCGCTCGAACTGTTCCTCACACGGTGCATTAACCTCATTCACCACATTCGAGAGCTTGCCGTTGAGATCTGATTAAAGCTACCAGTATTCTACTTGCAGCCAAATATATAACACTGGTAACTTGAAACTTAATATTATATTAAAAACTTATAGTCGCTACTACCGATATCTTTCTGAAGGTGGTGGTGGAATATTTTATTTTTATTCGGAATATTATTACGTGAAATATAAACAGCTGCGCGTGCTTTCAAAACTTTCACGGTACGCTGTTGATGCTGGATTTTGCACTTGTTTATATGAATAGAAATCTATTAGCAATTCCGATGCTACGAATATAATATCTAGTAAGTAAAAAATTAGTTTGACGCTGTGACCGTTTAGTTTCTTCTCGAACCATTCCTTATACACTGCATTACTGCCGTCCGCCGCATTCGAGAGCTATTTGCTGCGAATATCAGATTAATGTCGCCACTTTTCTACTTGTCGCTGCCACTGAAATAGGATCAACCTAACTTTTCAAATGTATTTCCATAAAGAGATATTACATTTAGGTGACATACCTATCTATAAAATATTAAATATAACCGTTATGTTTCCGTTAAATTTTTCTTACAGGGTTTACTAATCTCCTATTCGCTGGATCAACTTTGTGTTGCCACTTGCTTACCAGCAAATGTTAAGATGACGTTAATGACTTTGAAGGCATACAGCAAAGGAGAAATTACCTCGAGTTATAAAGGTAAGCCACAAATAATCTAATCTAAACCTAGTTTCCGCTCAATCTGCTCCTTTCACGTGGCATGGCACTTGATCGCCATATTGAGAGAAAATTACTGTTGATATCAGAATAATATCGGCACTGCTATCAATGTCGATTGTATTAAACTAAAAGGACTTAAGCCTATGTTAAAAACAGAGAATTGTAAGAAAAATACCTATTAGTGAGAACATGATTTTAACACCGTGACGGCCGTGCTCTGAGAAGAATCTAAGAGCTATTGAAAGCGGTGATAAAATTAATGTCGCCACTTTTCTTGGCAGAACAGCCCATTCTACGATACGACTACTTTAAATGGAGGACTTAAACAAGAAACGTCAAGTAGATCCATATCGTCACGTAATGTGGAAAAAGGGGAAATTTGAACCTATATAAAATTTAATCACGAAAACATTTAAAAACTCACATAGATCTCAAACTTACTAGTTAAAAATAATTACATGAATCGTTGGTAAAGGTACACCTTTAAAAATCCTTCGTGTATTCCATTCCATTTTAAATAAAAGTTCAGTAAAAATTGTGCTGGAATCGTTGCTATAGCCGCCATTTCGTTGTTATTGGTACGCAAACAAAAACCGTTAGGTATCGAAAAAGAACTGGCGCTTTTTGGAATGTACGAAAATTGTCACCTTTAAAAAAATAAAATGCATGTGACAGTACATGCTGTGAGAAAAAGAAACGTCTCTCCAAGTTTTAATACAGTTCAAATGTACGTTTCCATCTATATGTATGTATATAGTTTCAGCGAGTAACATCGTTGCAGTTGCAAGAGCAAGCTTTCCCCAAATATAAATACGATTTAAACCTAACGCTCGTGAATAAAATGGGGTTACACTTAAAGTGGATACATTCCCCTCACTTTCTGCGACCGGTAGAAATATAATACGGAGGTGTAAACGCGAATGTTAAAACCTTTATTGCCATCGTTAAGCTAAAATTCTGTTTCGAAAAGCACCGCGAATAACGTCTATAAAACAAAGACATTTACATTATTTGTTGACGGTAAATGTCAAGTAGGAAGTGAAATACAAATCCGTTCTATCGGTAGAAATATATTATACGGATACAGTTATCATAAAAGTTAATGGTCACAAAATGGTTGTTACTTGGGAGGGAGGTACTATATTCAGAATGTGATATGTTATGCTTGTTTTGTTGAAGTGGAGTTCATTATGATGGTAGATTTAAAAGATTTTCATATAATCAAGCATTACGGACAGGATATATCCTCCCCGATACACAAGAGTATTTATAACAAACGCTGCTTACGCTAATGAAATCCCGACCGTTCACAGTTACACGAAGTGCGCTCACTTGTGCTTATTATGTACATCTCTTCCAATAGAGCCTAACCCTTGTTCCGAACCTGCTTGTAGACAGATTAGTAGCTACGAGTGTCTATGTGCGAACTCCTGCCCCTGCTACTATTAAAGTAAGTTAAGCACGCCAACCTAAACCTGCGAATGAAGTAGTAAAACCAATGATATTGAAAGAAAGTGGAAGTCCGTGCGCAGCAGTCTGTCGGGGAGTGGTCTCTACATAGGTTAGATATTAAGGAACGTCATGAACTTTATTAATCGTATGATATATAGTCATAATTACTTAGACACTAGATCATTCTACAAGGCATAGGTACTATTTGTCATATATGTATGTATATTATTCATGATTTTGTAAATAACATATACAAATATTTTATTTACAGTCAAATGTAAAATAAAAAATATCTTACATGAAAATAGTTGGTAGTAATGTAGAGCATTCCTTAAATATCAAAAATCCAATCTTCTTAAAACGTCTTTTCACTCCGTTGCATATGTAAACTTAACAGTATGTATATCCAAGATGTTACGTAAATTTAGTTTCAGAGAATTCCGCGCTTATGCATCTGTATTAATAATACAATGTTTATTAATACGAATAATGTGTGGAATAACCATCGAGATCACTTGATGTTAGGAGCATAATTACTACATTTAAACAAGTTCGAAAATTTTACTTTTACTAAAATATTAAAGTGAATTTTTTACACTAAAATATTAAATTGAATGTCTCGTGAAGTGCATTCCACTTCACCATAATTAGCACAACGCGTGATCTAAGAGCTTTTAATTAAAAATATACGTTATATAATATTTTTCGTGAGGTGAGTAGTTATTACATCGTACCGGGTTTTATGTACATATGTATAATTGCAATTCGTTGAGCGTCGCGCGTTCATTCAACTATGGAAAGTCGTAATGCAGTACTCTCGCGGGAAATCTTTCCTATTGCGGGTTTGTTGTTCAACTGGCTGTTGTTCGAATAAATGTCAAGTCTGACGTTACTGCTGTTTGAAGGATCGTTCACTCAATTATTCAATTAATTTGTGAGCAAAATACAGAATACACGTGCTATCAAATTGGGCGATGTGTTAGGTGATCGTTTTGATGGATGTAAATTGTTACAATTCATAATGTAATGCGTATTTTACGCATTTGTTATGTTGCTTTTACCGAAGGTGCAACGCCCTTCTAGATTTTCCCAAGGAAACTTGAAGAAGAATGAAAACTAAATATGTCTTCGTCTTGCCACTGTTTCCTACTCAACGTTTCCTAAACATACATACAAACATACATTATATTACATATTAGCACAAAGTGCTTTCGTTTATTCCATTTTTTTTGTAAATATACATTATTTTTTTATTAGTATGAATAGAAGACAAACAAAATAATAATAATAATCAAAGCATCAATTTCTTTATACCTCGGGGAGCACACTTCTCTGAGCGTCACTCGAGTGTCCTGTGAAAATTGTGAAATAAACAATGTCATATACTGCCTTCGCTTATTGATTGGCAGTTACTATTTCAGATAATGCAACAAGTTGAAATAGTGAAATCGAAGAAGAATGCATTTTATAGAAGAACGAACTAAGTTTCATTAATTACAAACTGATACTTACTAATTAACTTTAATTACATGTCTATAGTCATACATAATATATGTATGCGTTTTAAATTAAAAGTCAGAATTCAGCATCGACAATGATTACAGATAAGATCGCTTTTGCAGAATTATGTGTAATCTTTTAGATTGCTATTGTCAAACACTTATAAACATTTCTTTACCTTTGCATTATTCTGCTTGTTTAATGTTATATTAGCTTTATTAAGTGATATCTAAATATAGGTATAAAATAACATATGTATAATGGTGATAGAGGGATAATCATTTGTTATACCCATTAAATTTTTTATAGTAAGTTTAGGGGACAAGGTATTTTTTCTACCCTTTATACTGTCCCACCATTGGCCAATGGGTTGATCTCATAATAAAAAGACTTAAAATCATATTCTCCACGCCGGACAAGTAGGGGTTGGCAGATTTCAAACATTTTGAAAATCATTATGAAGAACTTTTATTCCCCCTTTCCTCATCATGTTGTTATCGTTCACCTTTATAACATATTTTTTATCTCCAACCCACGTAACTTTATAAAGTTATCGATACATGCCATGATTTGAAGTCCAAATTCCAGAGTTCGAGGCTGAAATCTAAGCCTCTAAGCTGTCACTATTGTTGGACTGTCTACGTGACGTAAACAATTTCTATTGACCGCTAATATAAAATTCGTTTAATGTAATCGATAAATTGTAAGTCAACCCTCTTCAAGTGTTTATTAAATTTGGTACATTCGGCCAGTTTCGACTGATAGCTGATAAATTGACGAGGCTCGTACGTGACGAGTCCCGCGCTCACGAGTCATGCCGAGTCAGGTACATGCCACTAGGTTAGACAATAATTTGATAGTTGATATAACCTCATTTCGGGCTTTCGCAATTGTTTCTATAATGCAGTTTATTTCTATAAATCGTTGATTTATTTTGTTTTCGTATCGTCATTTACAACTTTTAGGTTAGCACAAGTCGTTAGGTCGGTAACCCTAAATTTTATCTTGTATTACACACCACTGAGGATCGCGTTGGTTTATTAAAAAATTACTTACTACCTCTTGGCCCAAAATAAAAAGGTCAGAAATGGTTCCGTATCGGCTTCACCGTGACGATGTGAAAATCCCGCGATGTCCCTACATTGATACATGGGCCTGTATCGGCTGATAGCATAGCTGATAAATTGACGCACCGTGTACGTGACGCGTCCCCGCGCACACGCGCCCCTCACGCTGAGTCAGCGGGCTGTGTACTGGCCGCAAGGATAACGATAACATAAAAGTGTATATATTTGTACACTTTGATCATGCAGTAAATTTATGTGTATGAGATATGGAGCGAATGAAGAGAGGTCAATGTTGATTTCTAATTTAATAATGTCAAACACATAACATATGATTGTAATGAAAAATGGTTCGGCTTTAAAAAATGTTTTCTGATACTTATGAAAGACTGTATTGTTTATTTCTAGTTTTTAATATGATACATCTTTGTGTGCTATGCGAATATTAAAATATTACCCAGTATGAAATCTAAATTATCCCAATTCAAATATAGCAATATCGTATTAAATAATTTATGATACGTATCTAAATTTCATCACCACTTCACACGATAATTATTTCGCAATGCAAAACCAAAGAGCTTGTTGTATTATTAAGGGGTTAGAATCCAAATTAACTTTGAACAATTTCCTCGTATGTTTGGAACACAATTTTGCAACTACGTGGCCATTGTATTACATTACATTATATTATCTCGTTTATACAATCTTGTTGTTACAAGCTCCATTCTGTTTCGTAGATAAGCATTGTATGAGAACCAGCAAATAATTTTGTAATTAGTATGTACCTATTTAGTTTTTATAGTATTTCAATTAAGTAACAGCTGTTGTAGGACATATATTCGCTAGTTTGGAGTACTGCCTGAATGAGTTTTTTTACCTTGTCTAACGACCATGGTACAGTATTCTAGAATTATTATGAAAAACTAAATTTATAAATATGAGGTATATCAATGACAACAAACAATACGAATACAGATCACTTATTAGTACACAATTACTGCTACAGATGACACTTTTATGCTCATCACGAAAAATTTTGTCCCGGGCTAGAATCGCACTCACAACTATGTCCACTGAAACAGCCAAAAGGCAAGTGAAAAAGACGCGTGTTACATAAGACAATATCGATCGTTATTGCGTTAAGTTTTTATCGTTAATAATATAACTATGAATGAAAACTTTATGAGGAAACTTATGCCCTTAAGTTCTTGAGAATGTTCTCCAACGCATGCGCACAGTGACATTCAATTGTTATTCAAATTATTTGTCATTCAAAGACGACCCGCGTTCAAAAATGAAACGTAAAAAATATTATTATTGAAATTTCATAATGCCGAAATGAAAAATTCCAAGCGATCATTTCTAAAATAACGAATTCGATACTTTTAGTAGGTTTGTCAGCGTGCAACGAGCGGTCTCGATAACTTTTCGCAAATCCATTACCCTGATATCTTAAACTATTGAAATATATAATGGAGTAATTACTAGCAGGCTTGTTACAAAGTATAGATGTAATTTTGCCTAAGTAGGTAATTTATCTATCATGGACCGACAAACTTAATATAATTCTGTAGGTAGTATCAATAATATCGTATCAAACTATTTGGTTATAATGTTTAACTGTGTTTTGCTGATAAGCAAACAATGAGACGTAGCGGATAATTGAGCAATAACTTCATATTACTGCATATTTAGTAGTCCACATTACGGCACCAGTCCCGGGCTGCCCCGTCGTTTGCAAGGATTTGCCGTTTTATATCTTTGGCTTATCGAAATTTATGCGTTCTGAATTTCGTTTTTGTTTATTTTATAGTTTTATTATAAAAATATTATACTCTATATAAATTTAATTTATGAAATACAGCTGATAAATTCTCGATATTATGTAGCTTAACGCCACGTTGCACGCTGTCATTCCCATGTTTGACATTTTATAACTTATTTTGATGTTATTCATTTGGTATTGCAACGATTGTTACATTAATAAACAAAACAATTAATCATTGTTACAGTAATAACGATCTTAATGCACAATAAACTGCATATAATACCTTAGATATATTAATAAAGTAAACAATGTCACCGACTCACTGCGCGTCACATAACCAATGTGATATTTCTTAGTAAGAGTTCGCGAAACTGGTTTAGCTTTAGAGAGAAAATGGCCATTGTTTCGGTAGCGAATCAGTCGGTAACGAATCTGGAGGAATTGTACCTGGGACTGTTATGTGAATAGATGGGACAAGAGGTAAATTTATTAGTGGCAAGTGCCAATTTACGTCATTTTACTGTACTGTAGGTAGGACTGCACGTCCCGTGTAGGCATTGCCTTTGTATCTACATATTTTGTTCCATATTCTAATCTAAATCATATATATGTATATAAATTTCATTTATTCCATTTATACATAGTATACATTGAAATTAATTCGTGTCTAATTAATGCAAATTGGTAATTGCACATAATATATTTACGTAACAATAAATAAGGTCATAAAAATTAATTATCTATTATTTAAACTAACACAACAATTATTATAATTCTAATATTGTAGTAGTAATATTCGTACCGTGTGAAGCAATTAAAAACGTTCTCCTTTCCAAAGTTCTTAATATTTAAGACCTCAAGCTTTGCAAAGTTCAATCTACATTTTATAAGGTAAAACAGTTTTAAACTTCATAATACTCAGCGAAAGAGCAAAATTGGGTATTTTCCGCTATATACGAATTAGATAATATTATATGAATGTGTTTGAAAGAAATCCCTCGTATAATACATGGAAATAATCCCAGGAACAAACTTTGACACGAGGCTAAAAGAAATACGGAATTTCGTTTACCGTTGAGTAACATTTCAAATGACCCTTATCAATTCGCTCACGTGTCAGACTGTCCATTAGGTATCTACTTTGTACATGTTACATTAATAAACTCTGAACTGCTTAAATCATGATTGACGTGTTATCTCGAAAAAACTGTCAAGTTGTAAGAGCGTATTTTTATTCACTGTCCGATGGAGCTATATTTTAGTAACTAAATATACGCGTCACAAACGCACCAAATATAAATATGAGTAATACTACAATTGGAGTACCTGACTATAAATAAATAAAAATTAAAAATAAAATTATTAATTAATTAATTGCAAACTATCAGATGCTATTTTAAATTAAAACTATCAGATGCTATTTTAAAGACTGAAGATGTACTAGGTTTCCAAAATGAATTAAAAGATATTTTAATAACAAAAGCGTTCTACACGATCCATAACTTTTAAACTAGATTTTAATACTTAACTCATGCATTTAATAATTCCGTAATAATACTGATAATAGTAATCGTTGTAACTAATGGCAATATTAAAATGTGTAAATTGTGACTAATGACTAATGTTAATATTACCTAATGTAATCAAAAGACAGCAAATTAAATAAATCATAATTGTATGCCAATTTGGTAGGATGGGGAGAAACTGTAATACATTATAACATGTACAACTATAAAACTGTTATTACCTTCGGGAATAATTTTTTTTGAATTTGAATTTAATTCTGTTTTCATTTTGCTATAACTTAATTATCGTCGAATACGGTCGATCAACATAGCTCAATCACAATTATCCGGAAACGGTAGAGATAATGTGCTATAAAAAGGGATGTATTGAAATCCGATAATAATTATGTATCAAAGAGGGGCGGAACTCTTGTTAAGAAAGTCGTTCCAGTAATGAGAGAAAAATAATGCGAATTTCACACATCGTCCTTTTGACGACGTACCTACCAAATATTTTGCTCATTTAAATCCAGTTTACATGAACTCATTACTCCGTAAAGTGGCCGAAGTTGGTATATAATAACTATTAATTTACATTTATACTGTTAATTTACATATTTATATATTATTATTAACTCAATATTGTAATACTGATATAATAACATATCACATATCAATATTTGTTCGGCAATGTACATTAATAAAACTATTTATTAATATGTACGTTATTTGATTACAATAATCGAACTATACATTATACATTTTGTAATACTTGAAATGAGAATGTATCCGATATTATGGTTAGAAATAAAATTGTAACTTTTGCCCAATTGTTATTACATATAATCTAGTAATTAGGGTGGTCTCAAGTCGCGACCATGGAACTTTATAATGTTGCGAGGTAAACGTGAAACTCGGGGCAAACGTTCATCTAATTAACTAAGTTTATAAATTTTGTTACATATTTGGTATAATAAGCACTTCAGAAAGCTGGCAAACGCGATTTTTACAGCATTCAGAGGTATCTTTACTTAACATAATTTGAAACTTTGCGTAAACGTCTTTGGAAGCAAACACCAGGCGTATTATTAATTATCATATTTTCGATGTTATTAGGCTTTGTACATTTGCTGTTATAGTATTTTAAATGTTAAACGAAAATAGACAAAGAAGTAAAACGAGAATTTCTATAAAACTGCGATGATTTAACAATGTTGCCGAACGAATGCAATACACATCAGTGAAACACAGTATGCTCGGGATACAGTAATATAATTTATCTCTATTGACAGATCTGCATATAACATTAAAACCTGCACTACAAAGTGACTAGTATAACGTGTCACTGACTATTGTATAACTTATTTATGACGTTTATAAGCCAATCTCCCTGATAGGATTTTTATGACACATTGTCAGTGTACGGGTATTTCACCCAAATGTGGGAGGTCTGAAGTATCTCCGTCATATTGCTCCAGTGCGGATTGGCGGATATACTGATTAGAGATTTATTATATGTTGCAGTATCCACTTTATCGTATTCGTGTCGTATAAATTATCGTGTTCCATATTTATAAACAGTTTATTTTAATTGTAATATAATAATACAACATAAAAATAATTGTGGTTGTATAAGGTTAAACTACTGATTGTTACTCGACTGTGGTGTAACAACGGCTAGTGGGTGTAGCCGCCATACGTCACGTTCGCAGGCCACCAATTTGTCTGTCATTTGCCAAATCCGAACGCGGCTCGAATGCCGGTCGAACATCTACTAAATATGTATCGTTGGAATCACGTCTGCAACAAACACTTTTATTTAAGCTGTTAACGCCTCAAATTTACGTACTTTAAGTATAGATATAGTTGAAATAGAAAATAATTATACATGCGTGGAAATTATTTTAATTTAGAAACTATAGAGCATCTATTAATATAGACTCCAGATGTGATTCCAGGGTGTCTTAAATAAGTACAATATGGGATTCTAAACTTGCGCCTTTACCATGATTTTAATTTTAAAAGTCAATATATGTTAATATTAATTGATCTAACAGTTATTTTTAATATCTAAAATTTGTACACCTTTAATGATAGAATATGGATTGATCTAAACAACTCTGTAAAATCTTTATATAAACCCAGATTTGTACAAATAAACGTTTTATTTGTCTTTGTCTTTGTACACTTTAAATCAATTTGACCAATAGATCATAAAGAAAATGGAACAAAATGCGGTACACCCGAGAATCTATTTTGAATATAATTTTCAGCGATGATATAACGTAATTAACGTACATTTTTGTATCATTGACGTAGCATTCAGTTTTATACGAATATAATTAAACGAGTAGGCAGGCTTCAAGAGGACGCAAGTACTACGTAAATTTAGGTTACGTGGGCGTAAAGAAAACAAATATAAATTGTACTTATAAAAATTTACTCCAGAAAACGATACGTCTGATTTTTAGCTCAGCAACTTTAAAAAAAAGCGACGGACAGAGATATTATGGAGGTAGTGAGAAGAAGTCTAAAAAATATATAAGCCGCATAGACGGCATACTTAACTGAAATGCAGCCGACGGAAATGTTGGTATACTCGTATTCGACCAAATCTTATTGTCCTATTGATACAGATCTTAATTTTCATAAATAACTGTAATATACCTAACTGCAAAATTGAATAAAAATCCTTGATACGTTCTCATGTCAGATGCTATTCATATTCCAAATTTATATAACAGTTACGAGAACCTTCATTTTCCATTGTTTCGAATGTGAAAGAGTCACTGCAATGAAAAGCAAAGGCTTTCTAATTAAGTCCCTGTGGACGTCCAAGCACTTGCGTTCAGCCACCGAGAGATATGTTTTATTAAGTTTGCTGCACTCATTATACCTGGATGGAATACAGAAGAATATTTCGTTCCATTTGAACTTTTTTCTCATTAGTGAATTTAGCGACAGCACAAGTATGCTTTTATAAATGTATTCATTATTGTTTATAAAATTAATGTAAGAGGAAGACCAGATCAAGATTAGGTAGTCGAGAGTAGTCCCTAGTAGACGACCCTATGTAGTGGCTCTGATGATGGTAGAAGAAGCAAAAGACTTTTGTCAGAACCACAGCCAGTGGAAATAGTATCTGTATACCTACACCGCATATTTATAGAATCTGTATTTAAAATAGATTGATTGTAAACAGTCGTTCGATTACCCAATTAGTGCAAAAGCGTTTTAAAATACAGCGCTATTTTTCTACATTTGTTTCAATCTAAGTAAACAATGCGAATATTTCTCAACTTATTTCATAATTCTTATATGAGACTTAGTACAAAGGAACAGCTAACGTAAACTTTGCAAACTTTTCTAACTTATTATCAGTGCAGCTCGCGCTGTCTTTGAGCTGTTACCACAGTTGTAGTGAGTCAGGAGCAGTAGCTTATTTTACTATTATTACCATAAAAGCTATTACAACTTTACTGAAATTACATTTAATTGCAACTTTTGGTAGACTGAAGTTTTTAAGCCCTCTGAACAGAATCAAGAGTTATTGATTTCATTTATGAAAATACTCTCCTCCTGACTTTTTATGTTATTTGTATTGACATCTAATTTCTTTTGTCAACGCTTATGAAATTTTCCTATTGGCGGTTACCCATCAAACTGCTAATAAGGTCCGGTGTACTTTTCATACATAGTTCAGTCTGGGAAGAAACATCATCATTTGTGGTATGCAAAACCCTTCTTTCTGTAATTTACATTTTATTTTATTACACATTGAAGAAATATGAAGCGGTATCTTTTGCTACTAACTTTCCTAACATACGATCACTGCGGCTCGTACATACCTGCACTAAACTAAGTCCGGATGCTCAAAGCGTAGCGCCTTTCAAACTTACTGTACCCAAGTCTACGTGCCGCCTTTGAGCTTATCGTTTATCTGTCGTAGTTTTTTGTTTTACAGAAGCAGCAATCGTAGCTATCACCTGATCTTAAGCGTGGTCTCAACTCGAAAGCATATCTATACGGAACCGGAGTAGACTGAATGGATTGATTTACTGTTTGATAGCAGTTTCAAGAATTTTACTTTAAGAAACACATCTCGCAGCTTCCTTTCAAGTTACCAGAATTAAAAGGTGGTTAACATTAACAACTGCGCCTGTACATGAAAAATTTGGGTATGGAACTGATTGTTAAGAATGAAATGATGGCGTGGAACATGTTTGTATGGAACTGATTGTTAAAAATACAACATTAATTAATTATATTTGCTGTGTTTTATATAATACGCTAATATTTTTTATAGTAATATTTGAAAACTATCTTATCTAGAACCCTTATGGCGTGGAATTGAATATGTATATCAATTAGTATACCAGTTAGTCGCCGATATTTACCAGAGGTATTTTCACCATTCTTTTCTTAACAACGGATAATATTTTTGATAATAATAAGTAAAATGTCCTTTTATCATAGACTCGAACACTTGGGACACGTAAAGTCGATGAAAGCAATAATTCGGTTCTATATGATTTCTCCGTTCCACGAGTGCATATATGTAAAAAGGGATAATTCAATACTTACAAGTGATTTGTAGAACCAGTATTTAAAACGAATAAAATACCTGTGGTTGTCTGGGGTCGCGCATAAATCTGTGAAAGCGCGGAACAATATAGCAATCAATCACCTCTGCAGTGATCCTACGTGTGTGGGCTTGCGTAGCTTCCTACTAAGCTATGTAAACACCGCTCACTCGTTGTTGAAGTATAGTTTTTACGCTATTCATATTAGAATATCAACTTATGCATGAAGTCACGCACGCATGTTATTACGAATGTTTGAAACATCGATACAATTTTGTCTCTCGTTTAAGCTGTCATAATAGATATAACAACGTGATGAATTATGTATAGATCCATTTTGGTCAAGTATGTTAAAAAATGTTTTATTGGCAGGGCAAATCTTCCCCGTTACATAGTTTACAGTTATTTTAATACGACAATTTCAGATTGACATTTTGCGTTAAGCCTCTTCTTTTTTTCTTTCTTCCCATACAGAGTTATCTCGCTCGCACTGCTCCCACCGGGCATTGCTGTGAGATTGCGTATTCTCGCCGTCTCAGTTCATTGAGTCGAAAGACCCAAGCAAATTAAATATGCAAATATTTTAAGAATTTAATATTCGTTTTATATTCAGATAAACAAATGAATTTTAGATATTAAATACGTAATTGAATTCAAGGAGTTATAAATGTTTGCTCGTATTACAAATCGTTGGATAATTACTGTATTGTAACGTGTTTTCAGGCGACATTAACCAGGTGTAAGCGAGCAATTACGTGGTGTAACAATAAAATTTATATTGCTCGGAATATGAAAGTGAGAACATACGATATTCGTAGAGGCGAAAGTAAAACGAGCAGAGAATAGACAGGCATTTAGAACAAATATCTTAAAAATTGTAACGTCAAATACATAATTTTAGTGTAGGTAGCTAACAAGCGTTAGGTAACAATATTCAAACCGCGTCGGAGTACTTAAAGGCGGATTATAAACAACCAACAAACCGTTTGGAGTCGAATTCATATATGTGAGGTATATTTGAGGTGTTGATCTGCAGTATATACTTCCAAGCTGGAATTAGGTACTGCTAATTTTTTAATACAACACCCAAAACTTGTTCTATGTCGAAACAACAACATATGTATGGCTCTAGTACTGTTACAATCGCTCTAATTCATTAACACACATATTAACACTCAAGAGAAATTATAAACAAAAAATGTAGGTTATTAAATATAACTCAATGCACTTTAAAGGAGAAAAGAAAAACACCTGATTTTACTCGGTGCGTAAATAGTGCACGGCGTGGAACGTCAATATTATGCGCGATGTTTATGTAAAATGTAGCACAAAACATTTTGTCTCAGCGTATTTTATATTTGCCCCACTTCCAGTATACAGAACTATTTATATCACATTTAATGCATTTGACGGAAATATGGTTATGATGTGCAAAGGTTTCCGTCGATGCCGATGTATATTATTACACTCGGTTTACGCAAAGATTATATAGCAATCCAGTACTAGAATCTAGATTAGTTTTAAGATTAAGACTACAATTACAAAAGCCTTGTATCTCAGAAAAAGCTATTATATGTGAGCGAAATTTTTGTTGCTACTTTGTTGACCGCTTCTTTATATAAGTACTTACCGTCTCAAAGCCTTACCATCATAAAAGCACCATCCAAGACCTGAGGTAGCCAAGGTATCTCTATACAACTGAAAGATTCACCAACGTTCCGTACCGAATCAATCGTATACCATACGATTAATCACACACCGAAATTGTACCAGTTCTACACTGGCAAGTGGTGTTAGGATTATTGACAGACATTGAATTGTTCTATGAATAACTAAACAGGATTGTCTTAAAGTAATATAAGCCTGAAGTAATATTAGACGGCATAGTGAATAGAGCATTGAGATACGAATAGGTATATATAGTATTATTTATTTTGTTTTATGTGAAGAGAGTAGCAAGCGATCAACCAGCTGTCACAAGTGCAAGAGAGTTATCGAAAGTGGACTGTGGTGTTATCATGAATACTGCAGGAATATCAATCATATTAAGTCATAGTAGCTAATATTGTTAGGTACAGTAAGTTATCATTAGTTAGTATCAGTCCTATTAGAGGTTGGTCGCAGTTGCGATGCTACCCTTAAGGACCGGGTTCAACGTCTTTAGCATACAGGTAGACGTACGGCACATACGGCGACGAGACATACGGCATCCATGCTTTTCAGAACGAAACACAAATTGTTTTAATAACAACTGATTTACGGTAGAAATAGATGTAGCAGTAGATTTTTCAAAGTTTTTCAAGTTGGCTTTGTCGTCATTAACATATTATAAAGTTTTTATTTTCTACACTTTGGTTACTCTATCAAACATCTCGTTTATACCATGATTTATATTCTCGGAAATGCTTTTAAAACTTTCACTTTCATAGTCATTTATTATCCAGTTATTTGTGAAATAAAACAAGACCTACCTATTGAAAACTAGGACGATCAATACCTGTCAAAGCATAAAAAATTCAATTAAAAAGACTCGGAAATACTTTCAGTGGATAAACGGAAAGCGCGAAAATTGAAAATTGTCTGAAACGATTTTTTGTACACCTTTGTACGGGCATTGTAAGGAAATTCTTTGAGCCATCGATTAAAACGTACAATGGGCCCGTTTTCACTCCTAAATTAGAAAAGATCCCCGAATTTCGCGATTTACAAATAATGTCGAAATCTGACCAAAGCAGGGGATCATGCTTGCTGAATAAAAAGGTATATACCCAAGTTTAAGGAGTTTTCCGAGACCGAGATATCAGTGTTATAAACTAATTTACAAATATACATGGTTATCTGGATAGCTAGAAGCTTATGACTGAAAAAGTTAATTGTAGTAAAGCCATTGTTTTTGGTCGTGTAATCACATTATAACTATACGTAAACCGATATTTCTATATTTAATTATACTTTACTCTCGTTTGCAAATGGCAGAGTTAAGGCGCCTTACCCTTTTTTACCAGTCAATACAGCTATCATATATAATACTCAATTGAAATGAATGATAAAAAGTAATTTACTGTTTGTTTAAAGAATTATATTGATGTATTTGATAACTTTGGGTCACCGCTGTTTTCAAACTGCTCTTTCGTGGAACCATCTCAAAGTTAATTAAATAAATTATCTTAAACTTATTCCGAGCTTAAACAAAACTTGTATTTAGCTTGAGCAACATCAAATTTGTTAAGGGTTACCTTCAAAGTAAATAAATGAAGTTTATGCGGTATTGTAATTGTCAAAGAGGGAAATCCCTCGAATCTGAGGTTAACCAAAAATCGGCACAAACTTATATGTATGAAGGTGGTGATGAATATGGAAAAAGCACGTCAGGTTTGTAAGAACATTTGGCACTTGGTGCTTTCTGTTACCTCCTTAGAGACCTAACGTAATAGTATAATAGTAAAATAAAATAGCTGTGTCTCTGTAGTCTGAATAACAATCAAACAAATGACACTAAATCATATTGCTTACATCGTAGCCGCTTAAAAAGCAAAACACGATGAGCGATGATATTTTTAATGAAAAATCCCGAACACAAGAATATATTACATACATCGTGTCCTTTTCTTCAGTGTTCTATTGTCATATTGTGTTCCTTCTACCTACGTACGTCTTTGTACAAATTAAATTAAAGCTCAAATTATTCTTTGAAAATTAATTATGTAGATAAAGCGCTTCTAAATTTAATTTCAAAGAGACAAAATGGGAGAGCAATAAATATTTTTAGCGTTACTAAACGCTTAGGCTCGTAACACAAGAACGACAATAACTACCGCTAACTTTTAAAAAATACACCCAATGAACTTGAAGACTACCTATGAGTTATAAAAAAGTCAAAGAGTGGTTTTGTTTATTTATTTGTTGTATTACGTCATAAGTAGGTAAGTCATGACAACCAATGTCGAAAACAATATAATTTTTTATTAATGACGTCACGATCTCAAAACATGACTTCACTAAGCTTTCATTGGGGGATACATTACTAATTTCATTTAGAACACATCCATCGAAATAAATAAAAAGCATTCCATCTGGATATGGCCTTAACATAATAAAGATGCATACGACTTCTCCGAGCGGAAATCTAGTGGATTAAACAAATTGCATGTTAATTAGTGAAACTACTGAAGGAAGCCGGCGACTGTTCAATGAAAATTCTAAAATAATGCATCATCCGCAGCGAGAATAAATCTATATTTATTCCAATAACAATTATTTATAACATTGTTAATGTATCGGGCGTTTATTTCCGAGATTCCATATTATCAAATTAAACTTAAGTTTTACAAAACAGTCCGCACACTCATGCTTTAGAGGTACGTATGATGGTTTACAGTTTTTATAGAACGTTTGCATCTGCATGCGTCCGTTATGTGAGAGTGAGCGTTGCACACTACATGAAGATATGTATACATCATCATTTACTGTAATCGTGGATTGTCGCGAAATAGTTTTGACTTAACTCAGTTAAATTTAATATAGATAACCCCTGGTTATTTTACAAATGATTCGCGATCCACAGTCGTATTTATAAAACAGTTATGTTTTTGGTTTTAACACCTGATTACTAAGTACCACAATAAGATTTATACCGTGGGTAAAAATTCAGTTTCAAAATTTATTTTGTATGGATTTTGTCCGAAGCTATAAAAGACTTTAGATAGCAAATCATTGCAGTCATTCTGATACAAAGGCTTTTGATGTACCACGCTAATGAAACAAAGAGGGCAGTAGACAAGTTTTTGAACGCATTCGTTTTAACATGTTGTTTGCATACCTTGAAAGTAATTGAATTAGTGTCACGGTTCAGTGCAAATTACTCGGGCAGTTTAAATTAACTTGTTACGGTCGAGGTCGACTTTGGCCCTAAACTTGCCTAATTTTGTGCGCACAACATCAAACTGTACTTCGCCCATATTACTCGTACCCTGTTTGGTCCCACGTGAATTTTGCACACTAATTAGTTCGTACGATGTTTATTTTACTCAAGTTTGCGTATGCTACGATGATTTATGACTGCGACGAGTGTTTCGGAACAGAAAATAAATGGAAAGTGCTTTACAATTCCTGTTTTCTGTCCCTTGTGTTACTCGAAACTTTGTAGTGTCATTAAAATTTTGCGGTCACAAACTTATTGGTTGAATTTTTTTATGGACACGAAAGAATAATTTTAAAACAGTATACGTAGATGTAATTAAAATGTTCGTCCAAACATTCCTTAAAATATTTTTAACAAACATTTTGGTACATTAGAGTCCAAATCGTGCTGTTTTTTCAAACACTTATTATAACCAATCAGTCTAGAAACGTTAAATAGTTTTTATCATCTCTTATCTTATCATCTCTCATTATTATCTCTCTTATCTTATCAACACTTATCTCAAGATTGCATTCAGATTTTAATTAATAACATTATTGACACCAAAAACATTCTTTTAATAAATTTTCCATCCTCTTTTTTGTACAAAAATTTATTTATTTCATATAGAATTGAAAATGATCAATCGCTTTGTAACACATTTATATTTGGAAGCCTTTACACAGTCCACTTCACGCCTTTATAATTGCACAATATGTTTCCCGTATACGGATATTACAGTACAAATACATAGCTCTCGGTTGATAGGGACCAATCTGCGACCATGTAATTCAATTTGCTTCATCCCTTGCCGAGAAAATGACGGTGTATCCCTATCGATAACTAAATTAATAATTTCAGATGACGCCATTATTTTGACAAGATTCAATCTCCACCCGCATTAACTACCGTCGCTGGATTGTAAGCATTATTGTACATAATGGATATTAATAATTCAATAAAACCGAACGTGAAAATATAATTATTTCATTAGAATAAAAATACAACAGTAGCTATATGCAAAATTACGTAACCCTCGAGCATTACAAATCAAGCTACTCGCGGACATAAAGACGAAGGTGTGTTTAATTTTAGGATTCACAATACAAGTAATAAATTATGCATACATCTTCTAAGCAGGAAAATAAAATTACACATTAAGATGTATACATACACAATGGTGTTGCGATAACCCAATACATTAAGTTAAGTACATTCCATAGCATACCTTTTTCAATAAAAATATTTTACTTATAACATATTGCGAATATTTATTTTTCGTTAAGTTACCCTAAACACATATTGTGTTTGACATGAAAGTCTGCCCAATCCTCTACAAATATTTACAGCGACAGATTTGAACCCCAGAAATCTATTAGAATAGATAGCTTTTTCCGTACTCTTCTCGTAAACAACCAATGCTTCTTAGATTTCCTGACCTTTAATTACTCAACCTTTTGTATAAAGATTTAGCTTGTTAAGAGAACCTTTTTGAATCAACCAAAGGTCATTCAGTACAATTAGTACTAATTACCCTCTCAGTTAAGTTAAGTCCTATTGTTCTTTTGGAATACCTTCAGGTTAATCGAAAATACAATTTTAAATAGGAACAGAATGTTCGATTTGACGATATCCAAACAAATTTCAACTTTGATACTTATTTATTCACTTACACTTTATTGACCACATACGTCTTACATTTAAGGGACAAAATGAAGAACCTTAATGCACTCTCTGCCAGCTAACCATTGAGCGAAATAGAGACATACCAACTACATAGTTAGAGCTCATTTTTATTATCTTTATACATAAAGTACTTTGCGCTTGTCCTCACCTTAGTTTTTTTTCAGTGAAAAAGGTATAAAAGGACATTTTCCTTTCATCAAGATGCCCGACATTTTCCCAGGCATCTTTTCCTTGTAATTAAGTCGATGAATTTTAGTGGTGGTATTATCATCTAACCAGAGTTTTTTTGCAAAAGGTGAGCTAAACAAACAAATGCTAATATATAACATATACGAGTACAATCAGTGCTCAGAAGTAAAAATACATTTATTCAAGTTGAGAAACAGTCTTATAAACTATAGTAAGAATTTAATACCAGATGGTCTGCAATCTTATAGAGATAAAATATTGTATAAGATAAAAAGGAGAACGTGTTCCAATTTTCTTTTTATTTACGAACTTCTTTTCAGTTCTGAAACAGAGGTAACGTAATTCTGACTACATCCACTTACCATAAAATCTGTGATATTGATAAAGACCGGTTCTTTGGACCCGGTAGCTAATAGACGTAGCTGCCCAACAGGGGTCGTATGAAATTATTAATATAAGTATGTATTTAGATATTTATATGTGCAATTTATCAGCTATTTAATATTACCTTACCCTCTTAATACGTAACAATACATACCAAAGTTCATATATGGAATTATCTGTAAAAAACAAACAATGATTACTTAAATATTAATGGTTTACCGTTAGGCATTATTAAATAAATATATTTTTTTTAATGATCATGATTATCGATTTCATTAATAGTCGTATGCACTATGAGTGGGTCAAGGACGATTATGATTTTCCCGGTTTTATCTAAGATCCCGATATTGAAGGCACTAAGCACAGAAGGCACAAGACACATAGAGGCTTACGGGATTTATTGCCATCGAAAAACGAATAAGAAGCGTATTAGGCATAGTTCCCGAAACCACAGTGAAGAATGGTTCCATACATCACTGAGACATACCTTGAGAATATGTACCGTACCTACTAATGTAAGCATTACTCAACGAACTTGTTGCAATAACGTTGATGTCAGTATGATTTGTGAATGTAAGTAATCACGGTTGCTCCTGTGCTCTGTATTCATTTAGCGTTTGGCCAGAAGCGTAAGACGTTTAGTTACGTACTTTTGCTTATAGGTACATAATAATATATCTAAGAAAATTTATAGTAGGTACGGTTGGGATTACAGAATATTTTTTCTATGTAACCGGTTAAACTTTGTCAAAATTCGTTTCAACAGTTTTTGCGATTCGAGCTCTGACAGAAACAGAAAAACTCTGTAGGAATTTCATACTAAGAATTAATTTACATCGTCCGAGAAAAATCTGCTAAGTTTTTACAACCGCATTGTTAATCTACCTGGGTGTGCTAAATGTTGTTCTAATAAATCATGTAAGAAACAATATTTTGGAAGAATAAATTTTTTCATGGAGTACTAATATTTCTTACAAACGTATTTATAAATTTGTTGCTAACAAATATATCGATGTATATTATACTTATATGGATGATAAAACTAGAGCAATCTTAATAATTGTGTACTAAAAAACATAGCAAATCATTTTTCGAACCTGGACACTCTTCTGCTGGCTACTTATAGTAATTACGTAACTATGAACGCATAAAAAGTTTTTATTTCCCCGAGCCATTGCGTGAGAAGTTGCTGTAAATATTGCGAACAGACGAAGAATTACATTTAATTATACAGCAACCAAGTATGTTATAAGCCTTATCAGCAACAGAACAAAATCAAGTGTTTTGCTGAATAATAACTGACTTGGACTTTAATATAGTAATGTTGAAAGCATTTCTTTTTACACCATCGCTTATGTAGTTCCATATGGTAAGTGAATAGGTATTGTTAAATTGAAATGATAACAAAAAGTATTCACAAAGTAACGTTACTTAGTTAAATACTCGTATGAACAACCGTAATTTTTAATAAAACCTCATAAAACTAGGTAAACAACGTAACAGCTTTCGTTAGAAAAGCTGTTTACTACGTATTAAAATGCTTTAGAATTTAAGAAAAGATTTACTTGAGGAACTGTAGACTGTAGAGAATTCGTCAAGCTTCTAACAAGCATGAAAAGACGTGTAATGTAAGGTAGGACGAAATTAAACTGAAGGCGTAGGCAAGCATCGCGACGTGAACTAAAAAGCCCGCGCAATATCATGCTGAAGGAGTAGCGACGAGCCTTGAGCTTGCATTCAACAGAAACTCCAAGACGTCCAACCCGTTAAAAATATTAAGCCGACTTATATAAACGAGCATATGCCTACTGCCAAATCGATTAATTTCTCACCGCTTTCCGAGTAACCTATCCAATTTTGTGGAGTTCATATAGCACATTAACGTGAATGCCTTTTCAACGTGCGAATATTGGGCTTTATATGTGAAACGGAGTCAAAGAGAGAGATATCGTCAAGTGGTCTCTGACGCCGCGCCTTACGAGGCAACGTGAGAGATGGCTTTCAATATCAAATTGAATTCCGCGGTTCATTGATTTTCAATTTGTTAGGGAGTAGTCTCCATAGCCATTATAAATCTTTTGAAATTCTTCGTGAATTTTTACCGAGATTTCAGTAATATTTTGCACAAAATTCGTACAACTCTTTTATACTCTTGCACATACATTCTACGTTAAAAATATATTCGTATGAATAACTGGTCAAAACCAATTATTATGTAAGTACACAAAGAACATTATTGACAGATTAGGTTTAATAATGATTATTTAATACTACATATAATAAGTCTACATTTAATATGGGTTATGAAAGATTGCGTGTATAAACAAATGTAGCGTTTTGAATGATAATGATGGACTATGATAGATACTTTCGCAAATTTTATTTGGGGGTAATACTATGTTATACACTTTGCTATATTTTCCTCAGTACGAGCAAGGTATAATATTCTTAGAACATGTACGATAAGCATTTTAGGAAGATTAAAGCAATTTTCTTAAAAGTAGTCCTTTGTAGCACAATATTGCGGAGTAGCAATTTATTAACTTCGAAATACGCCGAGTATCTGACCTAATAATATGCTTTCAAATATATTTAATCGTCTATAAAGGAAATAAATAATCATGCAGAAAGTTGTACACATTCATGTGAATATTGTATTAGATTTTTTAAAATAAAAGTTACTTCATATTCACAAGTTACAATTGCTTAACTCTAGAAATAAAGATTTACGGTAAAATAAATGTATTTTCAATCTATGTATGTATTAGTCAACACGTGGGAAAACAGAACTGTTTGTTCGAGTTCCGCTTTCCGGCGTATTTTTAAAACCTAGATTTAAGTAAGATAATTCGTTGAAGACTATGTCCACTGCGCCAAATACATTTCCTAACTTCTAATATTTATTTTTTTATAGAAATTGAAATCCTATTCGGGTCAATTGGATTCAATTGGTCACAAGAGCCCCTAGACATCGGAATCTCAAATATGTTAAATGAAGTTTTGTGGAATAATATAAATATATGCATACCAGCCCTTCTTAAACAGGAACACAAACATGGCAAACAACAGATCCCACATAAAATATTTTTGCATCCTTTGAAGTGTACCTTAAGAAGTCAGTCTTTATCAATAACCTTCAATGACCGCTCTATAGATGTCGGTTATATAACCCTATTAAAATGGCATTTTATGATAAAGTTCATTTATAAGTATTGTTCTTTATTGTTCCATCATATTTTTACGTACATTCATATTAAAATAAGCGAGATAATTAAAATTCACGAATGAGAATTAAAATATTTTCAATCTAATTATAGATGTATCGGGCTAAATATAATAGCTTTTCCAGTCTTTTCTGCTTGGTAAATTTTAATTTACATCCTGATCGAGGAGACTCCACATACATTCGTGACCAAAAGTTTTGTTAGCGATGAACAATATGATTTAAGGTTTTATTTTCGTGACGTTCGATTGCAGTTAAAAATAAAAAATTCAACATGTATGTTGGATAAAATTCAAACGGATGTTGATCGTTCTAGTAGTTGAAATGAAGAAAAATTGTTTAGTGGTAAACTTCTTTCGAAGTACAGTTAATGTTTCGCAAAAGTAGTCCCAACAAAATTGGTCAGTTTCGCTTCGAGCAAAACTTAACGAAATTAAATGAAACAATACGCCTGGGACATTTTCATTATGCCTACTCTATAAATAGTAAGAAAGCGTTCAGCGAGTCTAACTGTTACGCCTTGAGGAGTTAATTCTTTTTTCTTAGAAGATATTTCACCCACGTGCCTCCAACCTACGCATCGTTTATTTTTAAACGTGGCTAAGATATTGACGATGGACGGTGATGTGTGAGGTTCTGACGATCTAATAGCTATAACCGTGAAGAGTATTCGCTACAGCCTCTCGTCATTTTATTAGTTATATTACAACTATTTGAAATATTAAACACAATGCTCAAAATTATTTGAACAGTTTACAGTGTAACAAAATACATAGATCTAATATATCTTTCTTTAACATTTATACACCGTTTTTATCTTTATGATAATGTAATGTAATTAACACTCATCTCCAGGCTCAGCAGACACGGTCACTAATCCGTGACTAACTAGTACGGTCGATAATTGTAGTAATGGCGTTATTTTAAACAGATACAATTTCGTGAAACAATGTTAAATGTAGGTATAATTTATCTGATCCAAAACCGGGTTACGTATTACATAATTTTATTTAATTCAGACTGTTTGGTAAGAGGTCATATATATCTGACTAGGTTTATACATAACTTAAGCTTTGATATTTAACTGTCGTTTAATACGGCGTTTAAAGGCAGAAATGAGCTTCCACAAAACCGTGACATCAGAATGTCAATAAATAAATAATAAATCACAGTTTACAACCACCGCTCTCAAGTATTTCCTGTGTTGTTGCATATAAACATAAAATCCGACTTAAAATATGTTTTTGGAGCCTTAAAGCACTAGATAAATACTATTTTATGTTTACTTAGGTAAGTTGTTATTTTTATTCAAATAAATAATCCCGATGTTTGCAAATCCGAGTTTTTATCTACGGCAGATCAGCATAATTGAATTACATATTTTTACACAATTTGCCCAAGAATACAATAGTTACATTTCACAACACTATTTGTTATCCATAGTTCAGTTTTGTTAACCTTTACTATCTATAAATTTCTACAGGAAAATATTGAATTTCGTAAAATAAATGCAGAACTCAAAAAAATATTGAACATGTACCTATTGTGGCCATAGACTGGTGTAGAGTTATTTGTATAGATATTTAATGTTATTTCATATAACAGAATGCAAAATACATACAAATATTAATAAAATATGATCATGAACAAGTAATATATACTTAAATAATTTCTTCGTTTTTCTAGCTGTCATGATAAGCGAGATTTTTAAATTTTAATTTTAGTGTTTGCTAATTGATTGTTTTTGAGCTAGTGCAGTGAATAGATATTATTATGTAGCAGTCTTGGGAGAACTAAACTCCATGAATCCTTAGGACATTATTGTACTTCTTGGCCCCATTTTAGTACGGAACACGAGAAAATCAGCAAACTAATCGCTTTGACCGACATGCACGATATAACTCAAGCGAATTTCAGTCATCAATAGCGTTGTACTAGAAGAAAATAGATTTTACCTAAAGCATTTTGGAGAAAGGAAATGTGTGTTTCCCATGATTTATATCCCAAATAGAGGCGCGAGGTGGCCGGCTATGAACCCGGCTGGCCGCTGGCGATAAGCCGAAGCCTTCCTATATCCACTAAGAAAGAAAATAAACAAACTGCCCTCCCAACTTATATTCTGCCAATAATCTCGGACCGCTGGAACAACATTGATTATACCATAACCTCTACGTAATACAGGTCGCGTTTTATGGACACGAAAATATTGGTTTGAGTACCTATAAAGGCCAGCTCAATAAACTGAAAGAGAATTGTAATTAAATGCCATTGATGTAGTGGGCTTACGAGACACGAAGTGAGCAGTGAACCATTACATCAAGGCGTAATACCAACAAAATCGTACCCATAATGTTTTCCAGCAGTTTTCTTAAATATTGCCTCCGCCTTAGGAAGTGACTTCAAACACTACTTGAATAATGACGTCCTATGAAATATGCTATGCTCATTTCTCATATACTGATCGATCATTTTAGGAAGTCATAAAATAATTGCATTTTAAGTACAAATTTCACTCAACGTAAGTAGAGGGCCGAAGCTTTTGACATCATGTGCCATGCGTGGAATTGTCCAAGAGTATTGACTCTTAAAATCATAAATATGTTAAGGAAGTTGAATGTAATATGAACTTATTATGTTATTTTGGCACATTTGCTTGACACTAAATAAATTCAAGCCATGGTGTGAGAATGTCAGTAACGTAAGTCGAGGAATTGGCAAAGATCTCCACTCCGCTTTTAGGATTCTCTGTTCAGATGAAATCTTATTCGCAGTACGTGTTACCTGCCGTATGTTTCTGGAATATGCAACTGCATACATAATAATATGAGGCTCCTTAAACGGAAGTAAAAATAGAAGTAATCATAAAAATAATTTGTATTCTACAAAATGTATAATATATGGATCAAGCATGATAGACAGTGAGGATGCGTATTCAGAGTCTACATAAGAAAAGAGCGCCATTGTACACTTACTACATTTAATTTAATTTAACAATATATGACTCCATAAATTTTAAGTCCATACAAAACAGAGTTTACTTCTTATTGGGAATTTTGTATAACTACTTTTAAATATCAATACATGTATATCGCAAAATCTGATAAATTATATTATCATTATAAAAAAAGTTATATACTACTGACTGACACTAAAGTATTAAATATTAATAAACACAACTGAATATTTTTTTTTTTAATTCTACGCATCATGTTACCCATTGACGAATGAGTTTTCCTTCGGCTCGTATTTCCATTTCATAAATATTGTGAATAAAATTTATTACAACTTATTATAGTCAGGCCTTTGTTGATACAAGGTCAATAAAATGAAGTGTAATTTCTTTCTGAAATTCGTACCAATACCTCGGGCCGTCTCTGAACTTAAAAGGCAATTTCATACTTATAACTCTACAATTTGTATGTACAATGTAATCTGGGGAACTATAGAACGAATTCTAATATATTTTTATTGTCTCTATAGCATTCCAATTATGATAAAGATATGTTTATTTCATATTATTACAAGGGCAAAAACATGAACAGAAATGGGTCGTCTGCAAATATACATATAATTAAAGAGATCTGATAACTCAATAGGCACTCGTATGTGGCAAGATTTCATTTGTTATATTTTTTTCTTTATTAATCAAGGTGTTAGGAAAAATAAATTGTATTACTTCTATTAAAGCAAAAACGTAAGTGTCATGTATTGAATGGATCATCGCTAGTGGATTCAATCATAATAAAAGTTTACGAGACACAATAAAAATTGTTATCATTAAGTGTACCGTCACCATACCTTATCTCAGATCACTTAAACATTGCTTGATATTGATTATTTATTTAATGTGAGAGAGCGAGAGAAATGTACCCGACGACATTGCAAAAACATAATACAAATATCCTACTTATATGTCGATAAATTCTCATTTTCAGTTTTGCGTTGTAGGTATATGGTTATATAACCTGAAAAATAACCTATAAAGACGGTAAATATGTAAAATTTCAATTGATAAAATAAAGTATAGTAACATAGGTACATATTGTATAATGCAGCCCTTATAATTTTTCTACTTAGTCTACAACTTTACATTATTTTGTTATAACGATACATAATCGATATCCACTACCAAACAACATCAGATATTGCCATTGATCGAAATGGCACAAAGAATTTGATATAGCGCCGGGGCCTCGGGAATACGCTTATAGGATTATCGCTTCGATCTTGATTGCGAATTGCGACACTAATTGCGTGGCGTCGCCGAGCGCTGCGCTCACTTTTCCACATTAATTTACCCGCACCCTTGGGTCATTGCCACGGTAATAAATACGATACCTTAGGGAGTTCGATTGACTCATTCCATTTAATATCGACGTTAGCTTTGTATCATAAGCCAAAACAAGGATAATATTGTTGTTAATCCACGTAGGATCATTGGGACATTTATGAGAGACGGTTAATTTTTGTTTACGTGGGATTATTCCTACGAGAATTAAGGAAGTTACTATACTTCCTCAATACTGATAGCCAATGATTTATGCAGTTAAAAAGAACGTCATTAACTTAGTATATTATCGAATTTACATTTATTTCAATTATATAATATATTCCGTATACTTTAGTACCTACTAGATCGCAATAGTAACATTTATTACGAACATTCATACTAAGTAAAACTCGTTTACCTATTAACTTGACTGAAGTATGATTTGTTTACCTATAAGATACCGTTGATCTTTGTACCTACTTTTCCATCTACACGCTGATATTCATATGCAGATGTGATTCCTTGCTTCACAATCGTAAGCTCATAATCTTAGCTATTTTATCAGGGGAATTATGCTGAAAACATTTACATGCTTAATGTAATTACAGCCAAATATGACAAAGGAACAACCCCTATCTCAGAATTAATTGCAGCCGACGCGATTTAACAAACAATTTCAAAGTGTTACCATTTTAGCGTAAACAGTAGACGTTAGTTATAGAATTCGTTAACATGTTCGGCTCCGAACTCTTGAAACCTTAAAAGGTGTTTCATCTAGGCAATTTAATATATAAGTTATTTCTTCGCAAATATGACTGATATACATACATATTTAGAGTCTGGAATTCTCTCTTATTTCTTACAAAGCTTTTTTATTATGGTCCCCTAAAAGGACCTTAATGTTTTATTTTCCTTTGTCTAAGTAACGCGGAAAGCCAGACAGAAAATAATTAAGTGTTAATTTCAGCTGGGCAGAATTTCTTCAATTTACCTGTACCAAATGAAATGTGTCTGTGATGTTTGGAAGCTTTCACGTGATATTGCGTAATATAACGTTAACAATATGAACGTCACATTCACGTTGCTACAGTTAATTGGTAAATCTTTATTTGGTTTTCATTTACGCTTTGAAATACTAAACGTGAATATTATAAATATGGGTGTCATTAGAAATAGTACATTAATACGAAATTGTCCTCCATAATAAAGACCAGATAATTCCAGGTAATAACGTTAGACATCATATTTTATAGTGTGATAGGTAAGCTTCACAAATAATGCAACTAATATCCAATACCAAAGGAATTTCGTAACGCTTTTATACCATACGATTTGTACGAAACCTCCAAAGATTATTCCGTTTAACAAAACATATATTAGCTAAAATAAATTAAAACAGTGAAAGAATATTTTAGTTTTTACGTTATGAATGTCTCAAGCTTTTAAGCAGATGCAGGAAATCACGGCCGTTATGCACAATCGTTATACAGTCACAGTGAACTTGATAATATTCAGCAACTTTGTATATGCGCATAGGCGTGTATACTGGTAATAAATAATATATGTATGCTGCCTCAAACTGACTTCAGGTGTCGGAAAGTTCGTGACGAATGCACGAAGTTTATCCTCAGTTGGCAGTTGCCATCTGCACATCTTTATTGTGTCAAGCATCTGTCGCTAAAACCCCTATAACTCTGACTTTCATTGCATCGTGTAACCTGAACAAAACAAATTATTTTGTAAGATAGATAAATACGAAATATCGTATGAAATGATCAGACTACATACATAAATATTATATACATAGATACAAACTAATTAACAACTTTATCATTCCCAAAGCACCATTCCAAAAGGACAGTTTTCATTTAAACTTGGACCTACTTATATCCGTTTTTCTTTTTGATCATCAGAAGTAGCAGCTTTAGATTTTCATTTGTACATGTGTTGTTTCAAGTCGAGCGACGTTCAGGTGTCGCAAAGTTTGAGACGAATGCCCAAAGTTTTCCCGCAGTGGCCATTCTGTACCTGACGACTTTATCTGTCAAATAACTGCATTTAGGAGATCAGCACCGCGAGTTTCAAACATTGCTTGGGAAATTAAACTCAAAAGTATAACTAAAATGTACTCAATGGTTTAAACATAATAAAATAATTACAGCATCTATTGAATCGCAAACACTTTAGTATTACACAATGGTATTACATATGTCCATTGGCAAAATTTACCGTGCGCGTATCAGGTAGCCCGTTTCCTAGATTGAGTGTATGAGAAAAACATCTAAACGGTAATTGATCTATTTTGCGATTTTTAACAACATAATATCTTTATATGTCTGCATTTTAAGATTCCTTCAAATTCATGATAAGAATCTAATGTAGTCTACATTTTATAACATTCGATTTTAAATTTGCACGTCAGCGTAGACGTGTTTGAGCCGTGTGTTTCGAGTTCACGTGTTGTCAAAGTTTTAGACGAATGCTCACGAAGTTTATCCGTAAAGTTTCTAAAAGTCTATTCTCTTACCTTTTATTACTTGAAGAAACTACACTTTGTGAACTAACTCGCCATATTTATGATTTTAGAAATAAAATACATTTAGACTCAAACGAAGCGTTCGTCCAGTACCACGATGGCACGTCATTTACAAACTGTAATGTTCATATAGGAGGATGCGTTCTACTCTTATATAACGGATGACAAACATGTATTGGACGGGCTTTTCAGTACTTTACCATAAGCATGCTTTAAACAGTCGGTCTCAGGCCATGGCGTCGGTGGACCTTATGGTGGATTACTCACACTCAACTATTAAATATAGTTATATATATAAACACCTCTAGTGCATATTCATACATTTTCAAATAAAATATTGTAAAGGCTTTGCCAGTGATACACGAGTGCCATAATGTATAAACATATTTACTAATTCATTCAAATGAACGCCACCAGTTTACAAGTCGCATAAAACCGAAATCAAGACACGGGTGAAGATTTTCGTAGGAAACACTTCGGGTCGTTACATTAAACTTTCAGAGCAAGCCTATCGCACTGCTTGTATCCGCAGCGGATTTTATCCCATGTAATTTCACACTACAGATTTTCAGGTAATGGGGTAATAATGTTTCCACTTGGTGTATCGCTTCTGACCCAAACAAATTAACCACTACTACGGCTCGTAAACAGAGCCCATAATTAACAAAATAATGCCTAAGATTTTTATAGTAAACCGCGGTACGTGATACTGGGAACTACGGAATATTATTAAGGTCACTGACCTATTATACACTAAATAATTGGAACATCGTGGTGACACATTATGTTCGACAAAACAATGAGGAATCGGAATGTCCAAATAATCCCAACTATTTGCTATAACCAATGGACAGTACTAGTATAGTCATTCTGCTATATAATTAATTGAAATAGATTTTCATCTACTCTGCATTTTTATCAATTTATCTATTTTAAATACTCAAAGTACAGTATAATATATAGAAAAAAAATATTTTCTCACAAACACATGACATACACTGCAATTTATAAAAACCGAATAGTTTTACATTAAAATTATATACCACATTAAAAACAACGACACGGTATTTCCTACAATGCAATTTTATTTTCCGTTTGTCTAATGGCATGCTCGCTCTATTACCCCAGTGAATATATCACCTACATACATAGTTGTCAGCCACGTCCCGCCGATTACACGACTGTAGGTAGGGTTACTGTCATATTATTAAATGTAACGCACACTAGTGATAATCTGATATCCTAATTAAGAACCCCAAACGCAGTGGTTTTTAATTTATTTTCTTACTAAATTAAAGTTTGTGTCCTAAATGTTTCCTAAATTTATAAATAATCTCCGTAGCGCTGGGGTATTTCTTTGAAAATGCAACGGCAACTATGGAGCTTAACATTGTTCCAAACCATTCAGCGCCAAACATTAGCCCCCAAGTAAGCACTGCTACGTAACAGAATCACAAAGGATGTTCATGCTTGTAAACCATTTGAGTAGCGAAGCGATAAGTATAAAAAACGTAGGCTGAAGCACGACCGCATTTATTTTTGACTTGCGGGAAATACGAATAGATACAAAAACAAAAAAAACAACATTAAGTGTACGTTATAACTGGCTTCCGTTAATTTATTAGTCTCATTGCAATGGCTATATAGTATTAATATACATGGCTATATTAGTCTCATTGCAATTTGCCAATTTTATTTGTCTCATCATTGTTTTAAAGTACACCTACTTTTCGCGTTTCAGCGCCTGGGAACAATATATAACCTAGGTGTCAGCCGACGCGCTAATTTAGAAACGTGGCAAGACTAAGTGGACATAAAATGTAATTTTCCCGCAATTACATTAAAAGGTATGGAAGTAAATATTTTTACTTTTTTATAAATAGCCTATTTGAAAAATAATAAATAATGAGCGATGATTTTTCAATTGTAATTAGAAAGATATATTGCAACTAGATGTTCATACGTAAAAAAATCGAGGACAACGTCAACAAAGGCAAAAATACCCTTATTAATTTGAATTTATGACAATTTAAATTCATTTACGATTACAATTACAATACATAAAAGACAAAGTCACTATGATAACCAAAGTATGATGTCCTTTTATCAAACTCTAAATGTCGATTTATTAATAATATGCATGTACATAGATATATATATATATATATATATATATATATATATATATATATAGTGACGTATAGGACAATATTTTT